>VUQG01005223.1:5386-36019 GCA_015106755.1 Etia nguti | reverse complement strand
TTTGGCTTGTGGAAAATAAATTATTTTTAACAGGGTTTTTATTAGTGGCATTCTGTGAAAGTTTTATTAAATAAACAGTTATAATCATTTTTATACACACATTGCAAATGTGCTCATGAGAGTTGGCATTCAGTCTTTTGAAGGTCATAAGCTTCGTTTGGCGTGACTGTCCAGACTGATATATTGTGAAAGGTGACTTAGAGTGCAGAAGGGTCAATGCAAACATGCTTACAGACATAGATAACTATTAGACTAGTTTCTAGGTCAGAGGTGAGAGACATTTTGCTTGTAACTGCATATGTGCCTGCATAGCAACTGTTAAGTATAGAATGTACTCCGGATGTGCCCCAGACGGGTACGAAGAGAATAGAACTACAGGAAACCTCTGCAGTCTAGAGACGACTGAAATAGTTCTTTAAGACATACAGATAGAGGAAGTGCCTAAAGGTCATTAACTGTAACTGATGCATGTTATGATATCTGCTTACGCAGGATGAGGCTGGACTCTGATGTATAAAAATAGTTTGATGTGTGTTTTGTTTGAGATCTCTGTGAGTGAATGACGCTGCAGACATCTCCCGCGTACGTGTAATCAATAAATCATTGTTTGACTGGACTTCTCTGAAGTATTGGTAGTTTGTTCTCAACACCACATAAAAGAATCGGGACAGGTGACAAGATTTAAAACCAGACTGGAACTCTTGACAAATGAGTGTCTGAAAAGGTCTGAAGTTGCTTGAAAACAGCTTTTTCCAAAATTTTGGATATAAAAGAGAGTTTAGAAATTGGCCTGTAGTTAGAAAAAACATTAGGATCAAGATTTTTCTTCTTAATAATATTGGGTTCGACAACAGCATGTTTGAAAGCAGCTGGTACATAACCTGATGACAAGGAAGCATTTAATAAAAGTAAAATACTAGACCCAATAATGTGAAGAGCTTCCTTGAAAAGGCGAGTAGGAAGAATATCCTGAGGGGAATTAGAAGATCTTAAGTGACTTATTACTTCCTTCAAGGCAGAAAAAGTCACAGGCTCAAACAGCTGAGCATTTAGAAGGTGGATCTAGGTCTAACACTGCCTGTGAATGTGGAGACCTTAAAGGTGAGATTTTTTAAATGAAGTGTTTCCGCACTGGGGTTGGCATCATCGAACTTGTGACTCCTGCTCCAAGGGTGTGTAGTCTTACCACTACACTATCCAGCATAGGCCTTCGTGTAGTACTTGCTGTACTTCGTAGGCACCTTCTTCGTCACCTCTAGCAGTGAGACCAATTGCTCTAACACCTGTTATAATGGTGTTTTGTGAAACTGGTCCAATGTCACATCATGTCCTACCTGCCACCCACACTCGACCTGCTCCAGTTCTCATACAGAGCTAACAGATCAACTGAAGACACCATTGTTACAACGCTCCACACCACCATCTCTCACCTGGAACAACAGGGGCGTTACGCCAGGCTGCTCTTTGTTGACTTTAGCTCTGCTTTTAATACGATACTCCCGGAAAGACTAATAGTAAAACTGCTGGATATCAGACTTCCTTCTACCGCCTGTCGCTGGAACAGAGACTTCCTCTCAGACCATGTACAAAGAGTTAGAGTGGGGCTTCATCTTTCCTCAGTCCTCAGCCTTAACACCGGCTCTCCACAAGGCTTTGTACTAAGTCCCCTACTGTACACTCTGTACACACATGACTGTGTTAGTTCCCACCCAGACAACGCAGTCATTAAGTTCACAGATGATACCACCGTGGTGGGGCTCATCTCTGGGGGAGACGAGACGGCATACAGAGCTGAGGTTCAGGGGCTGTTAGACTGGTGTGTAGACAACAACCTGGACCTCAATATCACCAAGACAAAAGAGCTGGTAGTCGACTTCAGAAGGAGGAAGTCTGAGCTGCAGCCTGTCAGCATCAACGGGGAGTGTGTGGAAAGGGTGTCCAGTTTCAAGTTCCTGGGTGTGCACATAGACACAGACCTTCAATGGAGCTCAAACACCTCTGCGGTTTTAAAGAAGGAACAACAGGGTCTCCACTTTCTGAGAATCCTCAGAAAAATTGACCTGAAGAAGGAGCTGCTGATCGTCTTCAACCGCTGCTCCATTGAAAGTGTGCTGACATACTGCATCTGTACATTTCTAATCCAGTCTGCTTTGATCCCTCCCAACGAAAATCTTATTATCAACTCTGCTTCGTGTCTTTTTATTAGTTTCATCGTCTCCAAACCATACAACATGGAAGGTCTTACTATCGTTTTATAAACCTTTCCTTTCACTCCTGCTGACATTCCTCATGGCTGATACTCATCTCCACCCACTCCACCCTCCTTGAATTCTCTTCTTCATTGCTTTGGATGGTTAAACTACACAGATATAAACTCATCCCCCTTCACTGTGTCTGCATCTTGCGTCTTCACCATTTCACCCTTTCATTTTTTCCTTCTCATTCTGTCTTGTTCTACTGACTTCTGTCAGATTGCAAACATGAAGGGACTCAGAGTCACCTGATGCAATCCCACCCCCACCTTGACACCATCTGTCACCCCTACCACACAACTCATCACTGCCACAATATCGTCATACATGTCTGCCACTTCATATTCGAAGTCTTCATATAGTGCCACATTTCCTCTCTTGGCACTAGAGATGGGAATTGTTAAGAATTTAGCAACTCGGATTCCATTATTCTTATCACTTATCAGTTAAATTCTTTATCAATTCTCATTGGATTCTCATTGGCTCCGCTTTGAGAGTCACTGCCATCGCTAAGCAGCATATCAAAAACATTAAATTCATGCAAATTAATTGCATGCTGCATGTCAAAATGTTTGTGCAAATTTTGTGTTCAATGTTGGGGCCGTTACACATGTTACACAGAACACTTTCTTAAAAGCAATACAATATGTTACTTATTTACTCCAAGAGATGTTTCTCCATAAAATGACTTGAAACACACTGTCTCATAATTACTATTAACAATATAAAACTATAGAATACACTCCAACACCCCAACACGAATTGTTATCCTAATGTAGACACATATGATATTTTTCTTAGTATTTAGGTATGGACACAAAGTCGACAGCACAAAGCAAAGATGAAAGTGACTTTAAAGTCATCGCCACAGTGACACAACTGCTACATGCTGCTGCTCATTCACTGTCACCCTCTTCAGCAACAACTCTTTCCCATAGCTTTATAATATGGCTGTTCAATTTTTATCAGTTTTAACATTGGCTGTGTTCTTCAGACCCAAAAAAACAATTAAAATGGCAGTCACTGATTTAGACATGAGTAATTTATAATTAATATAGGGTAAGGATTAGTAGGTTGGGATTAACCATGATTTTGTGGCCAATTTAACAAATAGAATAATAAATCAAGCTAACGGATCAGCCTACTGTAACTTTAATGACTCCAGCAGCTCTGTTCTCTCTAACACAGATCCATTCATGGAATCATCACATTTCATTTCTGGTCCAGTTTAAATTGAAGCCAAATACAGACTGGACTGTTTTTGTCCCGAATCAGTGGTCATGTTCCCTCAGAACTGTGGCTTCTGTTTTTGTTTTCTGTCTCTCTCTCCTTTCTGTCTGTGTTGGTTTTTGTTTTGCCTGTGTTCACGAGCGGGACTCATTCTGGGTTCCCACCCTCCACACACCTGAACGTATCACCGATCTGATCCTGATGAGCTTGTTACCACCAATGCCTAATGTAGTGGCTTGCCGTCAGTCTCCACTGGATCATTGAACTAACTTAATTAGTGCAGTCCTGCCTCCTTTTCTCTGTGTTTTTGCATTGCTTATTTTCTCCTGTGGATATCTAACTGTGTGTTTTCCCTCTGTGTGGAATCTCTCAGAGTACATTTCCCTGAGTTTGAGAGAGTCTGGACCCCAGACCTTCATTGTTTGTAGCTTTGTATTGCGATTGTAATTTGAATTAGTTGTTGTAAATAGACCTCCTGAATATCTAAATCTGAAGTCCTGCGTTGGAGTCCAGACTGGCTGAGAGGCCATGACATTACGCCATAAGAAGAAAACTGAATTCTGGTGACTTACAGCAGATCAGCCTGTGCTTTACTTTCTAAGTTTATCAATGTGTCTTACAAAGAGCTATTGGAAGGTAACAACTGTAGGTTTTCAATTTATTCTATGTTCCTGCAATTTCATAAACCAACCCAACTCCAACCCATGATTTTATTATGGTTAGTAAATTATTTAAATTGCCTTATATTGAACTATTACAAGGTTGCTTCTTTATAACATTGTGGTCAGTATATTAATTATTAGTTCTCATTTGAAGACTTGGAAAAACTGCAGATCTACAAGTTCTGTTTAGTCCATTGGATATCATGCACCAGATCCATTTGGTACCAGACAGAGAGCACAATTTTAAAGTATGATTTGACTTGTGCTTCTGTAGATGCAGATTTAATTTCAGAGTTACCACTGAAAATTAAAATCACAGCTCTAACCCTAAACTTTAAAATAACTGCCAGGTAGCATTTCAAAGATGGCTGCCTAACAGCAGACTTTACCAGCATGCACATGCAAAAACCCAGATAATCATTTAAATATTGTGCAATGAGAGCAAGCTTTAGATATTAAATGTGAAAACCTAGGGAAAACCATCTATTCCTCCTCACTCCTTTACATCCCTCCCACCTCAGGAGTGCCTCCCTTGTCTCTCCCTCCCCTCCCTCAGATCCTGAAGGTCAGATCCTGGTAAGTGATCTCCAGTTCTGCTGAGTCCACCAAACAGTGAAGAAGAGTGGTGCTACGCTGCGACCCGGCCGGCCACTGATGTCCATAAACCAAACCAGGAATGACAGGTGTCGCTGGGTCCGCTCTGCCTCCTCTCTTCAGCCACTTTTACTCCTTCTCTTTCTTCCCTTCTTTTTCCCCACTGTGTGCCCCTGCAACACACACACACACACACACACACCTACACACACACACACACACACACACGCACATACACACACTCATTCTGTGTTGATTTATGGTTTATTGTTCCTTGTTGTGTTTCAAGGTCACTGCTAACGTGGGACAAACTAGGCCCAGGGGGGGTGTCTTTCAGCGTACCTGCCAGGGATCCGCCAACACTGCTGCTGCAAGCTGTCGACAGGGCTCCTTCTGCCGGAGATATGGCCAAAATATGGGTCTCCCCATCACGCTCCAGCTGTGGTTCATGAACTACATCAGCAGCCTAAGAGGTGACGCTAATCAATAACATTAAAGTCAGAGGTTACATCAACACAGCACCTATGAAAAACACAAATAGGCAGATCCTTACAGGAGTTTACTGCTCCCTTGTGTTGATCTAAGAGGGATAAATATATATATATATTTTTTTTAGATCTTTCTTTTTTGCAAAATTCCCTCTGTAGCTATTTGTGTTTTTCCACTTGATTTCCTGATTCTTATATTAGGGTTAATTGCCCTGGGAGTGAGAGAAAATAGAGGGCGAAAAGGAGCATTAAGAGGAAAAACACATGCTCACTGCGGCAGACGAGGTTCCTCCCTGAACTGTAGTCAATGAAACAAAGATCCATCATAGGACTCCCAGGGGAAATGCTGATGTCTAAATAGAAATTAGCAGGACACAACTCGGCAGCACGGAGCTATCTGCTCACCCGGTGGAGTCGCTCGTGGATGGTAGGTGGAAAAGAAGATAAATATTGGGCTTAGTTAGCTTACAATTTGCCCATCTGTGTGTGTTTGTGTGTATGTGAGGACTGTGGTTTTCCAGAGGATGTTAGTTGTTTCCTGATTGACTCCAGATTTCCCTTCGACTAAATGGAACCTGTCATTGCATTAGCATCTGTGATGAGCATCAAGATAGGAGTCTGTGATGAAAGGGAGTGTGTGTGTGTGACTCTTCACTCTAACACTCATACAAATGTGCATTACAGGTTTGTACTGGCGCACAGAGCTGTCACTGGGACATTGATAAAGTGTGTTTGCGGTTGTATCCATGCCTGCTCACGAGTAAACATACCCAGGGGCCTGAAGCATGAAGCATGATTTAGGGCTTATCAAGGTAACTTCAGGTTTAACCGTGAGTGTCATGCAGTTGAGAATGAAAACCCTGGTTATGTTCAAAACTCAGCACGTACAGAATCACAGCATACTGACTAATCAGTTGTCTCAGAGCACCTCAGAAACACTGTGGTTTAAATGTCCAAAGTTTAATGAACACTTTGGAAGATGCCTTTGTGTGATTTGGGATACACAAGCATCTCTGACCCAAACTTACTTTACAACACTTGTTGGGTCATCAATCCAAACAAGTGCAGAGGTGAAAAGATGATTTGACCTCAAAACTCTAATATCAGTCATTAGTCATCTAACATGTGATGAGTCATTTCTTTAAGATTTGCATTAAGTATTTATAGGCCTTTATATTGGAAGTGCTTCTGTTCTTATTTGCTTTCTGGCTGCTTACAGTCTTCCCCCTGTTTTTTCTGTAATTTTACCTTGCTTCCTTTTCAGTCCATCTCTTCCTGTCATATCCTCGTACTTTTTCATCTGATCTTGTTACTTCCTTTCTCTGCCAACCCTCACCTTTTTTTTTCTTCAAGTTCACTTTAACCCTCCCACATTACCCTCTTCCACTTTTTGTTTTCTTCTTAAATTTCCTTTGGACCAAAAGATGTCTCTCCCCTCTCGCTCTTTTCCTCCTCCCCTGTTTGAAATGTGCGTGAGAGAAGCAGCTCTTTCCTGAGCTTTCCAGGTCACACGCTCCCCACAGAGAAGTCAACCTCTGGCTTTCCTCTCCTTTTCTCCTCCACCTTGCCTGTGTTACCCTTCGCCCAGACTGCAGGATATTTATTTTTTTTACTTTTAACTAGATTGCTAACCCTGGAAATCTAAAAGATTAACTGTCAACCTGATAAATTATTTTTAATGACATCACTTCAAAGAGGGAAGTCAAAGTAATGGTCACGTTCATGTATCTATACTGTAGAGGTCATGCTTGCATTTTATATAAGTTCAAAGTGTCTACTTAGCTCTAAGTAGACACTGCAAAATATGTTTTATATTCACAGAGGAACATGTGATGTCCCACTAATACACAATACAACTATTTGGATAAATGATTACGTGCTAGTGAAATCTGAAATGGTCAGTCTATTATGCATTATTTGTAAAATTGAGTTTATATCCTTTAGCAATTTAAGCTCTTTTTCTATTTCAGACACCTCTGGTGAGGCCAAGTAAATAACATTTAATCAGTGAGTTTGGTCAGCAAATTACACTTTCATACAGTTTTTTTCTTTTAATTTCATTAACTCAACAAGAAAGCGATATAATGTCCCCAAGTTATTGGATCTAGGGGGAAATAATTATTTGATCCCGTTTGCTCACTTCAAAAGAAACACTTTAATTTTATGGTAGTTTCATTTTAATGCAGAGAGACAGAATATCAACAAAAAATCCAGAAAAAAAAAAAAGGACATAAAAGTGCAAAAATAGATTTGCATGTTACTGAGGGAAATAAGTATTTGATCCCCTCAATCCAACTAGAATTCTGGGTCTCACAGGTTGGATTTAAAATAATTATTCAATCAATTACAAATAATCATAATCTCAAGTCATTATGTGTATAAAGCACACCTGTCCACAGAATCAGTTTCTTATATTAGCGCTTTTTTAGCACCATAAGCAAGACCAAAGAGCTGTCAAAGGATATCAGGAGCAAGACTGTAGACCTGCACAAGTCTCAGCAACAAGCTTGGTAGAAGGTAACAGCTGTTGGTGTGATTATTCAGAAATAGAAGAAATAAAATGCAAGATCTTGCTCCATGGGGTGAGGATGAGGGCTATTTTTCTGCTAACTATACAGGATAACGTCTTTGCATCATCATATGCTATAAAATCTTGGAGGAGAACCTCCTTCCCTCAGCCAGAGCTCTGAAGATGGGCCGTGGATGGGTCCTTCAGCATGACAGTGATTAAAAACACATCACCAATGCAATTAAGTAGTGGCTAAAGAAGAACCGCATTTAGGTCAAATATGGGCCTAGCCAGTCTCCAGACCGCAGTCCTACAGAAAAGCTGTGGGGGGAGCTGTAGCTTCGACTTGCCAAGTAGCAGCCGAGAAATTAAAGGATTTAGAGAGTTTCTGTAAAGAGGAGTGTGGCAAAATTCCTCTTGAGATGTGTCCAAACCTGGTGAACAACTTCAAAAAAATGTCTTACTGTTGTACCTCCAAAAAAGTTTTGTTCTTCCAACGTGGTCATGTTTTGCTTGAATATCAAATTCTTATTTCACTAAATGATAAGAAAATCAATTTATGACTTTCATGTAATGTGTTTTTTTCTGGATTTTTGGTTGATATTCTGTCTCTCTCCATGAAACTACCATAAAAATTACTGAGTTTTTTTGCAAGTGACCAAACTTTTAAATTCAGCACACAATCAAATAATTATCTCCCGCAGCTTAAAATACCTTTACATAAAAATATTGAACAAACATCTCTGCTGATCAGGACCAGACTTGGTTCAAAGGTCAGCTATGTTTCATCTGCAGCTGTGAGCACAGAAAAAAAAAACCACACAAACAAAAAAAACAACATTACTACATAGTAGGCATACAGTTCAGTCAAAATCAAAAGTAAATGGGTATTTCCATCTGTTGTGGCACCTCCTGCACCTATGTGAAACATGGAAGAGGGGACAAGAGCGAGATCCAAGTACATAACAGAGAAGGAATCGGTATCAACAGATATCGCCCTGATCAAGTTACAGTACGAAATGTGAATTTGGGGTGAAGATGGGTTGCAAAGCAGGTTTTATTAAATTTGGATAACGTAACTGTGATTGAAAATAAGAAGTGTCAGTGTCAGTGTTGGTTAATGCACATTATCGCCCCACAATTTAATGCATTGAAGGTGGAAAATTTAAAATTAGGTGACTTGATGTTAAAGCGAAAATTGAGCATAGCCTTAGTTCACACAGTCCAGCTCAGCCAACTGATACACTTTTACACATCCGATTGGCAAATCTGATATCGGTTGCACTATTTAAACTGCTTTACCCCACACAGACTCGCTGCACATCTGCAGCCACTTTGCAGCCCATCTCCACCCAGCCTTCTCCTTTCATTGTGTATTTGACTTAATACACATCACATTTGTTGTCATTGACTGCTTTGCTTTCTGCTGGGGTCTTCAGCTCTCCATGTCTTCTGCTTCCTGTGCGCACCAAAGAATGGGAAAATCCCAGAGAGAGCCGAGCCTCCTATAGATTTCTCTTGAAATTGTCGCCTTGACACTAAATTATAGTTATGTATTGCATTTAATCAACAATATCTTGTACTGATTATGATTCTGAAACGAATTGGACTAAAAGTGTCAAAGATTTCCCCCTACTGGTTTGACTTATCTCTCTCTTCACACTAAGTAGGTTTCTCAAGTTTTCTACTTGCAGCACAATTTGACTGTTTTCTTTACACTAAGCTAACTTAATTAAAGAGATATACTGAAAGCAGAAAATAAAAGTACTGTATGTTACCTTGGAGTGTCAGGGCCAAAACTGAACTCTGAACTCACAATAATCTTCAAGCTTAAAAAAGATTGTCTATCCCTGCAGTGCAGTGGTCGAAGTCCTTGCTCTGTTTACATCATGTTTTCAGCAAATAGATGAGCTGTATACTAATAGGGGTTGATCTAGAAACTGAATTGAGGATGGTTTTTTTTTTTAACAAAATAAATCCCTTTTGACCTCCATTTGCAGGATTTATTGGAGGCTTGTTTCCATCCACTCTCTGTACAAATTATTCCCCTTTCATTTTATTGGCCCACTGCACATACTTAGCTTGTTAGATACAGATATAGATAAGGAAACTGCAGCTTTTCTGTCAGTCGCCTACAGAGGAATTACCGAAAGCAGAAACACAAACTGCAACCTTTGGCTTGAACTCCACGCCAGCTAAATAAAACATTTTACATCTATTCGCCCATGTTGTACTGACTAGCATCAGTTTTAAAAAAATGTTTATAAAAAGCTACTGATCAAATTTTTAATACATCATTAAAATGAGAATTAGGAAATGGCACCAAATGTCCTTCTCACTCCTCTATCACTGTGAATGGATGGATGACTCCTGCAGCACAGGTAACAGCTAACCCAAGGCACAGGGTTGATCACGTGTCACCTCAAATTTATGCTGCCCCTCTCTTTCCCTCACCCACGCAACTTCAGAGGCACATTAGTTAAAGCCTTAAAGCAGCTAAGAGGGAAGCAAAATGTCAAGAGAGTAAAAGTTTAAAGCTAAAAGTCCACCTTGACATGAACGCAGCCCTGCAGAAGTAAATGATTTTATAATGGTGAACTGCTGCATGCATTGAACTAGAGTCTGATGCTGAGTATTTATTGTCATCTACATATCAGGCCATGCACCAGTGATGACTCAACCTAGTACACAAAGTTACTGTACAGCGACCCTGGGAGAGTTTGCCAAGGTTTGTTCAGCTTGTACCACTGAATTCAGCACAGCACCTTCACTCCACATCTTTGTTGTGGTTAGAATGATAAAAACCTAAAGTAGTTAAAAAATATATTTAAATAGAATCCCATTATGAAATGTGAGAACATGTTACTATGTTGCAAAAATGCATTTTGAGTTTGAAGACATCAGCTAATGACTGGACTTTGAGTGATGCTACATCATTGTGCTACAAAACTAAAGCTCTATTTTATTACTAGAAATGGGGTGTCTACACATCCTATATTGTTCTCAGAGACATACATAGTAAATTTGACTCTCATTGGCGAAGCATCAATCTGGAAAAGTAGATTTTGCAGAAGTGGGGAGTGGTTTGGAGAAATTCCAATGCAGTCACCTATCCATCACTCAGAGACAAGCAATCATTCTCAACCATCACACTTCAAATCCTCTGTTAAGTTTTAGGTGGTGCAGCGGTCAGTGCTGTTGCTTCACAGTCAAAAAGCCCAACCAGTCTCCTATTCACCTGCTAACCCGGCCCAATCCTGCAGATAGATCACATCACTGGGTGAGCTCAGTGCAGCATGGCTGTAAGCCACTTTTGCAACAAAACACTTTAAATAACAGAATATGTGATAAAACAGTGATGCAGTAGCGCACTGCAATAATGTAATTGCAGTAATGCAGAGCAATACCAGAAAAATTCTCTATATATTAAAAAGTAACCATAGTATGATTTGGGGGAAAGTACAGAAACCCTCGTTTAGGGTCAAAAAAATGCTCCGGTATTTACGCCACAGTGATGAGTTAGCGATACAAAGGTGTGAAAAGGTTATTTTTGTGACTGATCTTGTTATGTATGTCTGCATTAGCCTTTCAGTGTGCACAATTTAGGGAGGAGAGAATTTAAATGAATGTGATTTGCTAAGATTTATGCTATGAAATGCAACGCTGCTCATACCATTATTTTATGCTTTCAAAAAAAACCCAACCTAATATCTTAATGTGACTTTGATAGTCGTTATTGAAACAAGTGTATAATCACAGCAGGGATACAGCTCACTGTTCTAAGTGTTACACCATCCTTTAGCTCTTTACTGTGTGCACACTATAACTGTTAAGGCAGAACTCTGCACATTTCTTGAAGAAGTGTTACAGGCAGTAAAATTCATTTTGACAGCAAACTTAGTTTTCATTGTTTCAGGTTTTTCTTCACATATCTGCACAGAGACTGAAACCTCTGTTTGCATCTCTTTCATCACCAGTACACACATACACACACTGATCTGCAAATCAACCTTGTTTTATATAGCTACTAAAGACCGAATCTTATGATGTAGATTTTTTTGACCACATCTGACTATGCATCCTATTTTTTCCTTTTACTTAAATAAATATCTGAACACTCAAACTACATGCAAAAAAAACCTGTACATTTATAGACATGAAACAGCTGCAGTAACCTCATTAACAATGGATTAATCAGGATTGGATGGCAAATGCTACTGTTTTCTTTCTGATTTGGGTCATTTTTCTTGTAACAATTTCAGCTAAGGCTGGTGACTCAAAGCCCTCACTGATTAAAGGGCATTCCATCCGTGTATGTAAACACAGCAAGATTTAAACTGTAAAGAAGAATCACCGGAACATTTTAGGATAAAGAAAACACACCAGGTGTTTTGGAAAACATGTTTAAAATAACCAAAACATGTAAAGTGACACCTTTTATATTTATAAGAAAAAAGACATTTAAAGGAGCAATTTTCCAAAGATGGTACAGATGGGCAATTTGTACTTTTATTCCAGGCATCTGTCCACCTGCTTCAAACCTGGCACCTGCTGTGCCCACAATGGTGCTTAACCACCAGCAGTACAGATATGGGTGTGTTGTGCTAGTAGCATCTAATAGAGTCTCTGAGGAGCAGCAGCTACAGAGGTATGGTGGACTTGCTTCTTTCTTACTTCACACCTGCATGTTGTTGTTTGTTTGTTTGTTTGTTTTATCATTTTCAGATTTCTAGTCCTAGTCTCAGCAGACATTAACTCAAATGGCATCACACAGGGGCATTTATCAGGCTTTACAGGTCTTCCTCTAGAGACACTAAAGTCCTTATACATATTTTGTCCAAAGTTGTCCTTTTTCATAGCTGCATAGCATAGATGCAGTATACAGTAGGAGATCTGCTTAAAGTACATTATCTGTACTGGAAACTTTGTATAAGGTGTGCTGGAAAGATAGTACAGTAAAGATCTGACTGAATTTGTGTGTCTCATGTCTGGAAAAGCTTAGTACATGTGTAAAAATATTATTAATGTCTTTTTAAATTATTTTTTTTAATTCTATTTTTAGTAAAAAAAAAAAAAAATTAAGAAAACCTAACTCACATCATACACACTATATAAAGGATTGAAGTAGCTTCTTGGTGTGAAAAGTGAAGCTAATGCTTAAGTGTCTTAAACCTACCTTCATTCTGATTGCCAGCAGGACTGGGCTTTCCTCTGTTTCCAAAAAGAAGTCTGGTCAAACTGTCTAAGGAAAAGTGACTTGGACGACCTCTGTAAACATTTTCCTGAGGACTATATGGTCTTCAATACTAGTTTAAAGTGTTATTGAATATAACATGATCATTATTTTCTATATTATGATGCCCATTAGAGTCAGCAGTGTGTGCTTCAGGGAAGATCTACCAACACGTTACTGCATGAGCACATAGTGTTCTTCACTTTCTCAGATCCACCCCTCACTTGATAACAGCACTCAAAATGTTCATGGAGGTGATATGTTATCGCTGTGTGTCGCTTTCCAAGACTGGTGACTTTAATTTGGGCATGGATGGGCGATAGATAATATATACACAATAAGGGACTGTATCAATTTACAGTATGGTTATATGTGGCATTTAGCAGTAAAAGCATGATATAAATACCAGTCCATTTCCAAAAACAGGATTTTGCACACCAACATGTGACGTCATGGTGCCTATGTGTGTCTTTCATATACAGTCTGTTTAGAAGCAACTAGGCTGCTACGTAAATGCCGCTGGTCAATGGCTGTGAGTTACTGTTTCCTGCAGGAGCGGATGACCCACATGCACACCAAACCTTTTTTGTTTTGTTTTAGTTCTTTTTTTGTTTGTTTTTTTTTGTTTTTGTTTGTCTTTTGCTCCAGATTGATCCAAGTGATTACTGCTCTCTTAATCTGGAAACTTTCTTTTCCTGAGTCAAACTGATGAAGGGCCCAGGTCAGCCACTGCGTTTTTTGTCTTACTTTAAAAACAAACACACACACATAAGGACACACTAATCTGTGAATGTGCTTGGTGACAGGATGCATCTAATTGATGAGCCTTGATCTGTGAGAATCAGTGTCTCAAGCCAAGAGCGAGAATGGAGAGGCTGCCTTAGCTAGAGTCAGCACTCTACCTCTGTCACTCGCTTCCTCTTTTCTCTTCTCTCTCTCGCTCTACTACACACAGACACAGGCACACACACACACACACACACACACACACACACACACACACACACACACACACAAACACACTAGCAGGCCGTGCCTCTCAGTAGTGTCCCGTTCAGCAGACACTTGAAAGGACACCCTAGAGAGGAGTCCTTTTCACAGTAATAGTGCCGGGCAGCACTTAGCGCGAACCCGGTGGCTCTCTCCCACTGTAGTGAAGGGGATGAGGGTTCTCAATTCCACAGCAGCCCACTCTTCTCTTCCCACTGAGTGGGAGAAGAAGAGTCTTTCATGGGCACAGTACTCCACCGGCTGTACACTCCAAAGCACTCACTCACCTGTCGTCCACTATGGAGTGCGAGATCTCAAATTTGAGTGAACAAGCAAGTGGGAATTGCTGATGAGTGTGAAATATTTCTGATTATATTCAGATGGTTCACACTCAAAACGCTGGAAACTCAGCTGCCACAGCAGAATGAAAACATTAAAAAAGGCTCTCCATGCACAGATGAGTGATAAATTAAAGTAAATATACAAAATAGGGTTTAAGTGCATGTATAACATCAGTGTTTCTTGAAATAAACGCTACAAGTTTGCAAAACACTTCTTAAGGCATGAATAATCTATTCAAGAAGATATTTTTTTTGTCTGGTGTTTTGGGACTTGAGCACTATCTCAAGTCCCATCCATACACAAATCAGTTCGCTCATCGCCCATCCTTTTGTAGCCGATATTAATGCGAACCCTGATGTTTATTTTTCAACAAAAACTGCTGCAAGACTGTGCAATGAACTTTCAAATTGTTGCTTCAGAGATGGGGACCACATTTGCAACCCCTCGTGGTCACAGGCAGGTCAAGGCATCATTTGCGACCTATCCAAGGGAGCAAGAAATCAGAAATAAGATTTAAGGACACCGGACGGTTAAAATTTGTGCAAATGTTTAATGTGTTAAAGATATTTTTTGGATTCACCTATTCTTAATGCAGCCGTTAATTTCGCCAAATGAATTTGCGGCATTTATTTTTCTCGATCAGACTCGATTTTTCGAATCCAAATACACAGATCTGACCAATCAGATCACTACATTTGTCAAGAAGTGCACTCATACCTCAAAATGTGCTCTGGTTCTGAATACACAATGTTATACAAATAGTAAAATAATTCTATTTTACTTCATACACACAGTTTTATGTTGCTGCAGGTCAGTTGGGTCATTGAAATGATTCTTCTGCATCCTCAGATGTGGTCCCAACTCTGCCATCACAAGCTCAAACTGCCACATTGACATCCTGAAGTATGTACCAAACCGGTCGTGATACAACTTCAGATCGTGGATAAAACCATGAAATTTATTCTTCTCGTGAGAATCAGATGAACCAAGATTCTCAGTTTCTTCCCTTTCTTGTTTAGAAACTTCAGGACCTGCTCATCATCTCTTGATGCCGACTTCAGTTTTTTCACAGCGGATTTTTTGAGGACAACTTTTCTGCAAACATACTTTTTTGCAATGTCCTCTGATGTGTGAAGGTCTTTGTCTGTCTGCTATCAGTTTGTGACTGAATGGAGTCAACTTGGTAATCTGCTTGTGATAATGCAACGATTAACCGTGAAAATCACAAATCTGCTGCCGTCTACAATCACAGAAATTCATTAAAATAGAAATTCGTGTTAACTACTTATATTCAGGTTTCAGAGAACCTCATAGATTTGAAAGAGGAATTCAAAAATTCCTGCACAACAAGTGACGTAGTTGCTGCAGGACAGCGATTCAACTGAAATCTTACTGTTATGTAGGAATACAACCAACATACATCCACTCAGTGCCACTTGTGTCGCTTCCCAAAGTAACACAGATAGCTAAGTACTGCTCAGCAAGTAAAATTTTATATACTGGGAATTTTAAGCTTGCATGCAATGTGATGTTGGCGCTGCAACAGGCTGGTGACCTGTCCAGGGTGCACCCCAATCACCGTGTGACAGCTGGGATAGGCTCTTCCGCTGGGTTTATCCCAGCTGTACTGTTTAAAGTTTTTGGGGTCAGAAATCAGATCTTTGTGGCTCAATTCACAGAGAACAGTGAATATTGAAGGAGCAGCACAGGTCAGTCGATCCCAGCCTGCACACAAAGAAAAATCTACCGAAGCTCACAAAACAAATATTTCTGACTTGTTTCCCTAATAAGTTTCTACACACTGCACTGCTACACCCAATTTTAGGGGTCCCCAACCTGCCAAACACTACTTTAACCCCTGCAGACATTTACATTAAAAATGATCCAAAACGCAACGGAAAATGCCAAACACCACCAATGGTCAACACTCCAGACTGGACTTAGTGGAGGCGAAGCCCTTCAGCAAACAGCTTCCAGCTGCCTGTGAATCAAAGTGCCCAGACCCCTAAGTGTCAGTCTTTATAAAATTTTAAAAGAGTAATTAGAATTGTAAAAGCCCAACAAGGAACAAGAGTTCGAAATTAGCAGTAGCTGAAAACTCAAATAGATTTTTAAAAAAAAATACCTAAAGACACCAAACCTGTTTTTGTAGCAGGCTGTAATCATGTTTTCATGCTGACCTTAAGGAGGTCCTTATAGGGATTGAGCTGCTTTGGAGACAGCCTCAAATGCTCATTTTGCTTTTTTTAATTTTCAGCCCAGAAAAGGACCCGTTGGTCAAGTGTTTGCACAGAAATGCCTTTAGGACAAACAGTGACCACAACAATCGAGGCAGAATATTGCTGCTTATAATAATACAGTGTGATGGTTAACAATCAAATATGGCTGTCCACATACTTTTGTAAATACTCTGTGCCTACAACCGCTATCAGAGTAAATCCTGTTATCTCTTCACCAGCTTACTCTGTGTTGTCTAAACACAGTAGAGTGTCGACCCTCACTTTACCCTCACATTGGAAAAATTACCCTGACAGCCTGTGGATCTCAAATGAACAGGCAGTGTGAGGGTGAGAGGAGCTGTGGTGAACGCCCACCTCTCATCTCTAAAGCACTTATTTGAGGTAGATGAGATACAGTCTTTTATTAGCTTATCTTTCCCCCTCTCCGTCTTTCTCTCTCTCTAACTCCTGCCAAACACACTGTGGATATTCTGTGGTATTCCCGTGAGAGCTTGCCAGCTAAGCATCGCCAGTGGAATTCATCACTCATGATTTGGCACAGCCAGGATCACAGAATTCCCTGCTGCTCAGTCACAACGTAATTTCAGCTCATCCGAGTGGATATCTGGGATATCTGAGTGTGTCGGGCTGTGTGTGTATGCGAGTGTGCTCCTTGGCCAAAGATCTAGACAGGATGAGCCTAATACTAAGCTTTTAGGAATTAGGAAGACAGTTCCTGGGATGCCTAGGATTCCTTCCGGAAACTTTGCTGTCTGAAATAGAAGGTGAATTTGGGTCCAATGTGTGTGTGTATGCATTTGTAGCCAAGTGAGCGAAATTTACAGCAACAAACTCCCCCTTTCTCTCTTCCTTTTGAGGCCAGAGCAGGCTGTATCCACTCACGAGACTAGAATTATGGGACAGTTATTTGGAAAAGCCTATTATGGTATGAGGACACATCCACTCCCACACACACAAACACACTCAGAGACAGAGACAGTTACAACATCGCAGGTGATAGGAATCAGGCTGTTCCAGTGTTATCAGCCCAGAATGTGATGATGCTGTGGATTCCTAAGATACCTAAGTGGTCAGGTTTATTCCCCACTATAGACGCATGTTGCAGACAATTACCTAAGAGCAGCCCAGAGTGCAATAAAACAAAATCTATGCTTCACTAGTTTCCTCTAGTGATGGAATGAAGTCATGCAGAGGAAAAAAGAAACAGGTTCACAGATGAAAGGAATGCAGAGGAAAAATGAAGAGAGACAGAGGATAAACCAGAATCTATCGGGGTAGTGACACACAAACCAGCAATGCTCACATGCTTTCTTTGTCCCCATTACTACCACAGCTATTAGTTCAGAACCCATTTACGGTGTTGACATCAGAGAAACACGAGTGTTTATTTAGTTATTTCAGGTCAAACTACCAAACAATGCCTTAAAGCATGACTCCAGCTGATTGGAACTTCTTATTGTCATCTTATTTTTGTAGTTGTGGTCATCCTAATGAGCAAAACAAATAATATTTTACATTTAGTGTTTTCTGAACATGATATCATTTTAAAAAATTACAGTTTGCTAGAACAGCTGTGAGATAATATAATATTTTACCACAATTTTGCATAAACTTTACTTTCTGTTCTAAATTTATTTTGCTAAGCTCTGGGGTAGGTCGCGGCTGCTTGTATGCCCCACATATAGACTGTATATAAAAGATAACTGTAACCACATCACCGAAAAAAATCTCGAGTTGGCCGGTGGTGGAGAGCTGAGTTAGCAGCTAAGGTAAGCTATCTAATTAGTCTAATGTAATTAGACTAATTAACATAGGAGAAACAGTTCTCGGAACAATTGTTAGTTAACCAAAAACCAGGAAAATTATTTGTCAGATAATTATATTAAAAGTACAAATACAGAAAGATCCCCTTAAATGATTCAAAATAGCTGAAGGGAAGCTTTGGCAGCTAACATCATCCACATTCACAGCAGCTACGCTCTGATAATGTTTAACATGAAGTCTTAATGCTATAAAAAGAGGTGAGATTAGAATTTAGATACACTTTCACAATCATTTTGTTCTGGGCTGTAAATGTGTTTGTTTACACTCACCTGCTACTTCATTGTGTAAACCTTGCTAGCACTGGGTTTGACTCCCTTTTGCCTCCAGAACTATTCTTCGCAAAATTATCAGAGGGATTCTTTAGACACAGATTCAACAAGGTGCTGGAAACAGTCTTCAGAGATTTTGCCCCATAATGACATGATAGCATCACATATTTCCTGCAGATTTGTCAGCTGCACATCCATGAAGTGAATCTCCCAATCAACGACATCCCAAAGGTTGGATGGAGATCTGGGGAATGTGGAAGTCATTTGAGTACAGTGAACGTACTGTCATGTTTATGAAACCTTCAGAAGATGGTACACTGTCCACTACGCTACACTTTGGTAAAAGGGGACCAAAGCGTGCCACGAAAATATCCCCCACCCAAAGCAAAACCACCAGCAGCAGCCTTAACCACTGATACAAGGCAGGATGGATCTATGCTCTTTTACTGTTCACATCATGTTGTGACCCTACCATCTAACGTCACAGCATAAATTGAAAATCACCAGGCCAGGCAACATTTTTCCAATCTTCTGTCGTCCAGTTTTGGTGAGCTTGTGTAAATTGTATCCTAGTTTATTGTTTTTAGCTCCCAGGAGTGGAACCTGGTGTGGTCTTCTGCTGTTGTATCCTGTCTATTTTGTGTGTTCAGAGATGCTCTTCTTCATATCTCGGTTGTAACAAGTGGTCATTTGAGTTACCGTTGACAGCTGGAATCATTCTCCTCTGACCTCCTACATCACCCAGAGAACTGCTGCTCACTGGATATTTTCGCTTTTTCCGACCTTCAGACCACAGAGGCACAACTTGTGGGACAATAATGAGGTTTAGATGCGCCGTTATGGTCACCAGGACACACCCCATCACATGTGCGGGCATACCAAACATACCACAGTTATTGTGGTATGTGCTAGTGTTTTTTTTACATGTCCATTTGTCAAATTCTGACAAAAGGGCAAAATTAAAATATGCCTCACATTCACAAACTGTCACAACCTTGACTCTTTCAGCTCTTTTTAAATTTGATTTTTAATGTCAACGTATTCTTTTTTTTCCTGTTCTTTTTTTTTCTTTTTAATATAAAAAAAATCCACAAACATACATTTTCAGATCCAGAATGAACTGGAAAGAATTCCCCAGTCAGCAGTTCCCACAGCTCACCTACAGCAGCCCATGAGGGACAATAGGCACATTTAGATATGAATAGCTGGCAGCCTACTGAAAGCATTTGAACAGGGTAAAGGGATAGCCACAATTTTATTAGATTCACAGTCGCAATGAGAACCTTCGGCCATTTCTGCTCTTTCTTCCCTGCCAACTATCTAATATCTGTGACAATACCACCTCAAATTGTCTCTCGACTGCACTGGGAGCCCACATAATTCATGGCTTCCTCCTTGAGATTTGAACACATTTAAGTCTACAGTGAAGCAAACACACTAACAGCTGACAGACCGAGAGAACTGCACCAATATTGAGGTCATTTCCTTTTTCCTTAATAAATGGGCAGTGGCTTGTGATGAATGCTTGGATCTCAAAATGACCTAGTGATCATCTATTGTGTGTATTTGTGTGTGCGATATCTGTCACTTGGAGGCTCCAAGCACTATTATAACGAGCATACGGTTGGCGTCACATGCACAGCTCATATTAACCCTTCAGCTCTTTTCTGGATCTTCTGTGTGGACGTATAAGACTCTGTGTTCCTGCCTGTTTATTGTTTTTTGTAATGTGTACTTACAGCCATATCCGTGCATGTGAGGGTGCTCATCCATATTAAAGCAACAGTAAGTGTTTTACTCATGTTTTAATGTCTGATTATGTGCAGTGACTCAAGGAAAGAATGAGGCAAAGTCTCTGGCTCAGAGCTACAACTTGAGCACCGTCTCGTTTATCCTCATCTAGCCTCATCATCCGTCTTTATCAAGCCCGCACCCTCCGGTCGCTGTCCTAAACTTTCTGCAGTCAGTGCCCTGAGACAACTCAGCCAAGCACCCAGAAAACTCCCTCATACTCCCACAGCCGCTCAATAAGGACCATTCATAGCCCACACTATAGGAAGTAACAGAACAGAACATTGTGCTGACACACATTTACGCCAATGTAAGGGTGAGCCAGAGGTGAGCAAGAAACCCCCAAGAAGTCCAAATCTAATTTCACACAGAAACACACTGATGGGGCGAGGGAAAGAAAAATGACACAGTGAGAAGCTTCAAATGTAGCTTTCACCTCTGAAGAACTGCAGCCAAACATCCCGACGATCCCACACTCCTCCTCCTCCTCCTAGCTCGATTCCTTTCTCTTGCGAGAACAAGATCCATGAGTGGCTCCAGCAGATATCTAACCTGGCAAGCATATGTACGCCTGTGTGTCACTGTGTGTGCGTGTGTGTGTGCGTGTGTGTGTGTGTGTGTGTGTGTGTGTGGGTGCGGGCCCATGTTCCTCAGGCCGTCCCATGGGGGATACGTGCGTCTCGTCTGTGAGTCACAGGCAGGGTCTGTTTCTGTGTGCGAGTCCGTCAGAAGACATCAGCATCAACATCCTTAGTTCACCTCAGGCAGACACACACACACATACACACACGCACACATGCATTGTACATCGTCAAACTTCCCCAGGGCTATGTGCTATCCCCCCCACCCCACATCCCCTCAGGCTGAAACCTCAGTCTCTCCGTTTGCTGTCGATGTCAAACTGGCCGTTCGCTCACACTGGACAAAGGCGTAGCATATGCCCGCCTGGAAAACACTGGATGAGATGCTCAACACAAACAGAAATACATTTTTCACCACAGGGTGACTGCTTTTTCTTCCTTTTTTTTAGCTTTGTCCCTAAATAAATGCAATTATTAATTTCCTCATGTATTTATTTTTGAAATCTTCCTGAAAAAGTTTTGTTGCTGCAAGAAAATGAAAGAAACTCTTAAACGTAACCAAAAAAACATTTCATTCAAGAAAATGAAAGAAATGCCTTAAAAATGTCTTACTTTCAAATTGTTGCACAGTTTGTCTTAGATTAGATTAGTTTTGTTTCTTTTTAAGGATGTGTAATGCAATAGCACTTGTGTACATTTTTTTTTTCATTTCCTCAACAATTTTAAATGTAATGATTCCCCATTTTCAAAAGAGAGACAACATAGATATAAAAGAAAAAGAAGGAACGAGGTAAGCAGGTCAACACTGAGACCAAAACCAAAGAAATAGACAGAAAGAAGTGCGGTGAGACAAACAGGCAGAAAGGTAGGATTTAGAAAGTGCCAAAACAGACACAGACAGACAAACGAAAACAGAAAAAGGGACCGAGAGACAGACGCAGACTGAGAGGCTGACAGTGGAGTGGACGGCAGGGCTTCACTCTGCACGAGTGCTCCAGGGAGGCTCTCGGCACTGAGAGTCATTATCGTTCTATGACACAGATGAATAGTGCATTAGCATAAGGGAGGGCCTGACATGACACATGACAGACACAACTCCCTTTCGCTCCGTCACCTTTTCATTTCCTCCCACCGATAGGAAGAGTTTTCTTTTTGGCTTGTTTACATATAATATAAATATGACTGCATGATTTTAACTACCACAGCAAAGGTTCACTGCGTTAAAATGCCATTCTACCTAATAATACCGCATGAGACAGTAGCTGATAAAATGTGTGTGTGTGTGTGTGTTTGCCCTGACAAATAAAAGAGAATATAACAACTCTGCAGTGCCTCACTACACAGCGAGTGTTTGGTAAGAGCCTCTGAATAGACTCGTGGCCTTGTTTGGAGTGTGCCTCATTCTGGTGTGTTGTTTAATGAAGAGCCTCTCAGAAAATATACATACACACACACACACACACACACACACACTACAAATGGTATCAATGGTTTTGCAGCACATGGAAAAATGAGTGCATGTTTGGTGGGTGAGAGCAGCATCCCAAGGTCTTCCATCCGTTCATTGTTCTCCGTTCTTGTTAATAATTTCCAGTGTTTATATGTCCGTGACTATTCCTGGCATGTAATCAGGAGTTTTGTGGAGACAGGCCTGTGCGTAGGGGAAAGTCTCTTACTCTGGCTAAGCTTTTCAGCTCACTCTCTGTAACTCTGCTGACTGAGTGGAAGTCGCTTCTTGGCTTCTTCCTCATCTTTGTTGACTCACCGGGTAGGCAGCGTGTATGTCCACAAAAATAGCAGGGGGATCCTTTGTGCGTATGAGGTGTCCTCCTAATGTGATGGCACAGTGCCATTTAAGCACCTTACCGTTGGTAAACACAGGGATCGCCTGGCCTATCCATCCGGTAATAAGTGGATCAACGTGTGTCCAAGAGGCCAGGCTGCCACTAACTACTGTCCTAATTGGATTAGGAGTGTGACTGTGTGTGTGTGTGAGAGAGAGAGAGAGAGAGAGAGACAGAGAGACAGAGAGACAGAGGGTTTCCCCAGCTTACCATGTCCCAGGTGTGTATAATAAAGCTTCTGGAGTTAGACGCGCATGTGACGTCATTCTCTAAGAGAGCCATCCGGTCACCACTGTGACCCAGTGGCAGGTTTTGTTCCTTATCACCTGGCAACGTCAGGCAAGAGATCCCATCAGCAACGCATGACGTCACTGAGCGAGAGGCGGAAACACAGGGGAGGAAAAGACAGGCATTACCTGACAATAGGGCTCGTAATAAGTCTTTACTCTATACTGCTTAACCAGTGTGATCAGGACAGCCACAAGAAACAACTATTAATGCACCCAACAACAGCATCTACTTTGGGAATGCAAAATTTTGTAGACAAAGTGTAAGAATTTTAAATTTTAACAATTTACAACCAGTGATTTAAGCGCTCTGTCCAAAGTCATGCATGTTTGGTCGACTGGTGCCTCGCAGTTGCCTCGATAGTCATATGAAAAATTTTCACTGGTCTCTATGCAGTTCTGGGAACACGAGCACGTCACATAATTCAGCAGTTTGTAGAACCACTTTTAGCTGTTAAAAACTTGAACTAATCATTTTCTGTATGATTTTATTAGGCTATCATATTGTGGTGAAGGAATTTTGCCCCACTCTTCTTTACAGTGTTGCTTTATGCACAGCTTTCTAATGTCCCACTGCAGCATTTCAATCAGGTTGAGGTCTGGAATTCGGCTGGGGCATTGCATCTTGATTCTTTTTGGTTTCCAACCATTCTGTTGTATATTTGCTGCTGTGCTTGGCCTCAGCTTTGACTGTAGAATACTTTGGTATACAGAGGAGCTCATGTTTAATGGCTGCAAGGTGACTAGGTCCTGTGGCTGCAAAACAAGTTGAAGTCATCACACCTTCACTGCTGTGTTTGAAAGCTGGTATGAGGTGATTGTGCTGGTGCTTCCATTATTGCCAAACATCTACACTTTGGTCTCATGTGTGCCAGAAGTCTTGTGTTGTCATGTTGTTTTGAGAGAGAAGAGGCTTTCTCCCAGCAACCCTTCCAAACAAGCCAAACTTGTTCAGTCTTCTAAGTGTACTTTCATGAACTTTAACATTTAACAAGCAAACTGAGGCCTGTACAAATCTACTTACCCTCCTAATTCCTATGGAAGCAGTAAGGATGCACATTGCATGTGTAGTTTTTCACCTGACTGCATAGAGTCCTATGGAAATTTTCACTTTCAGATGACTATATGTGTGTATATGACCAAAAATGTCTATATTGATAACAGGCATCCTGTGCAGGTAATACCTTGCCAATTTCCTACCTTTTAGCTGCGACAGGCTCAACAATACTGCAAATAGGATAAGAGGGTATACCAAACAGTTTGATGTATTTTCTTTGGCATTGAAGAAAAGGTTCTAGGTTTGTCACAAAATGTTAGGCTTGTGATTGATGATGATGACATCGCTAACAATCCAGCATATAGGTTTAATATCTTGGCCAGTCATAGCTGGCTGATAGCACAGATTTAGCAGGACTAAACAATCATTGTCTGAATGTCCCACAGCCACAGGTTGCACAAAAACTAAGAGAAATATGGGTATAATAAAGGTAAAAAACAGCTTCCTTCACTTTCTCATTTATGCCGTATATGATCCATTTATTTGGAGCTGTAATATTTAATCAACAACACAAAATAGTCTGTCTATCCTACTAGCAATTATTACAATGTAATGTTTAGAAAAGAAGCTATCAGTAACTGCAAGACTACCTGCCACTGGATGAGATCATGCACTGAGTGTGAAACACCCCAAAACCTCACCCTGGTATAAAATACAAGACAGTTCATCTCCATTTTCTCTGCATTTTCTAAGATCTCAAAATTCTGCATCCTAAAGACAAAACACTTAATATGATGTGACTATTGTCAGTTTTTACAGTTTTACAGTTTACACAGATTAAACTCAAAAACTCCCCTTTCTGCCACCTGACCAGTGAAACAAAGTCTAAACCTAGTTTGTTTTTTTGCATGTGTGGGCGAGTGAGCGGGGGTAGGGATGCTGAATGTGCCAATCCATAAGCCTCATCGACAGAAAAACTACCGTTCCTCAACCGGAAAGAGCATTGGAGGAGAAACACTCCAACTGGATGTCCTTAGAGCAGTTCAAACACACATATTGAGACTCTTACAAACACAAAAATCAGGCTGGCAAAGTTGTCAATACTGTATTTTGGCATGAGAAACAAAAATGAATGGACTGAGTGGGACACAGACTGGAGAACTAGCTTGGGAATAGCTTGTTATTTTTATTCATATTAAGCTATTAATACCCAACAAAGCACTTATACACTTATTTCATGTATTCAGCAGGTATGAGACTACATATTGTGCTTAAAAAAGTCAACACATCAGCAGCCAGTTATGAAGGTTAACAGGCAAGTGGTACAAGAGTGAGTCTTGCTGCAAAAATGTTCCTATTAATTATCTGCGTGGTTGCTACACTACACTACACTACACTACACTACACTACACAACACTACACTACACTACACTACACTACACTACACTACTTGCCTTTGTGTGTTTGCAACAAAAACAGTGATTTACACCAGGTTGGGTCAATTTTATGTCCATGACTTTATATGACTGATATATTATATAATAAGAGATAGATACCAGATTCAGATGTGGCATACATTTATTTAAACAGAAATTGCACAATTGCCTAGCTTTTCTAGGCATTTTAAAGATGTTATGGTGGAAATATCAAAGGTGATATTTTTATTGCTGTACAGCAGTTGTTTCCTATTGCAAATGAACAGCAAAGCAAACTGAATGCAATCTTTATCCTGAAGTCCAAACAAACTAAACTGCCTGTTGACCGGAGTCTGTGGCACCATGTCATAAACTCTGTCTCAGCTGTGTATGTTTGGTGCTGTACAAGGAATCAAGATGTGATTTAAGTGCAGATTTCCAGCTTTGATTGAAGGGGCTGTAAGGCTGAAGAGATATTGTGTTAAATTGAAAGAATTAGACGCTTAAAAGTAAAGAGATAATTGACTGTCAAGAACCCGTTTCCTCAAAATTTCGTGACAAATTGAGCAGGACAAAAGATCTGGAGCTGATTCAATTCAACCACATCTTGATTGTTTGATTTAAAATCCATCGTGATGGTGTAAAGGGGCAAAATTACAAACATTTTATCACAACCCAAATCCTTATGTAGCTTAGTATAACTATTAAAACAAACCAACTTTGTGATCCCGCCTCCTGTGCACTTTAGGTGACTGGTATTTCTGCTATGTTAAGACTTATTATGCCAGTGAGTGTATGCCTTCTATCAGTCAGTCAACGCTATTATACCAGCTGGTTAGCAAATGCTTGGCTAGCTGGTGAAATTGTTAAATCTGCAGTTGATGGTGTAAAGTGACAGAGAGCGGCAAACTGTAATGAAAGCTATATCGAGCTTCTCTTTATTGAGAACAGCAGTAGAGGACTACAGTGTGTGGTCTGCTTCTGGTGAACACCAAGAAGGGAGCCAAGCTAAAGCACTTGTAAACAATGCAACACCACCATATGAGAGCAATTTTTTATTGGCTGGAAGAACAAGATTTAAAAATCTGAATATTTTTATATATATAAAAGACATATAGGAGACTCGAAATACTGTTTCTCTCTCACTTTGATATAAAAGAAGACTTAAGAAATGAAAATAAGATCAAAGGACACTCAAGGCAACTTATAAAAATCAAACCTATGTACAACAGTGGCAGTACTGCAAATACAGTAACAGAGATGTAAGTGGACATGGATTATAAATAAATAATATAAATAAATAGAGCAGCTTGTGAGACGTACATGGACATTAGTGCAAATGGCCAACAGCAGCAAGTGTGACAGTTGTGCAGATGGTTGCAGTAAAGTGCCAAAGACAGTGAGCATCATTAAAAGAATCAAATGTAGTGAGTTCTTGTGTAAGTGAGTGTCAGTGTGCTATAGTTCAGGGATAGAGGGCAGAGTGGGGAGGTAGTGAAGTTTATCCTTCTGACATCCTGGTTTAACATGTTTATGATAAAAATCAGGCAGTGATGGAAGAAACATATCCACACACGTTTCGATGGTGCAGCGGTTACACCAGAATTTCTTAATGACACCCTGAATGCTCCACCCCTAAGTGCATGACTATGCCCCAGCTGCTCCATCATCAACATCTTAATATTCTTCATGGATACACTGGACCAAAATCCTCGGTCCAGTGTATCCACTATACTTTCTCTGCACGTGTCCAAACCATATCAACCTTGTCATTTCTAATTTTCTCCATTCTGCTCATTCCCAGTGAAAACCTTTTTCATTTCATTTTTAACTCTGCCACCTCCAGCTCGGCCTCCTGGCTTTTGCCACCATCAACAAACCATACATCACAGCAGGTCTCACTACCATGTTGTAAACCTTCCCTTTCACTCATGCTGCTATCCTGTCACAAATCATCATCAACATTTTAATAATTTACAGTGTTTGTTGTTGTATCTCAGGGAACTCTGCAACTGGCACAACAATAATCAATAGGAGCTGTTTTGGTTTTCTTTTTTTGTTTTTTTAAAGGAAGCAGAAATCGCAGAAACAAACATAAAATAATCCACACGTATATGCTTGTGTAGTTTCAGTGAACCTACCATTTGAAATGTCATCCCACAGCATAATTAGTTATATTGTCTAACAAGGGTGTTGACACAGCAATGCAGTAATCTGTCTCTAATCTTTCAGCTCACACACAGAAAGAGTGTTTGCTCACAACAGAACATACTATGATTAAATGAGTCACAGAACAGCGTGCAGAAGAGGGCAGCGGTTAGAATACTGAGAGATTTACACACGTCTGTGCTCATGAGAGTGTTTGTGATTTTTAGAGATTTATGTGGCTTGTTACCACCGATCCTTTGCGGAATGCTAATTAAACAATCAGCTTCCATCAGAACAGCCCAAGAAAAGGCACAGTGCAGCATATTCAAACCTGTGGGAAAGCCTTTCTTGGCATTACATTTCAGCAAAGTCACTTTAAAAGTGGATCAATTCGAGGTCAGTGTGACACTTGCAGCCTCTCACAACGCTGCAAGCCCAGCTTATTCACACATCAAAAACCTTCTCCCACCTCGACCGCACACACAAACACACCACTGACACATGCATGTGTGAATTTAGAGTACATGGGTAATGACAGACAGGACAGCACTTGGCTTTATTAGTTAACAATATGACTACAAATATTCATAGGTCAGTGTTAACGGGTTTAACAAACAGAGAGGTTGCCCATGTAGTGGTCAGATACAAGGACTCGAATGGAAATTGGTGAAAAAGCAGCCAATGTATGTACTGTACACTGAAGTCTGAGAAAGTAACAACAAATGAGGTTTGTCTTCCAATTGTAAATTTAAAATGTCAACTTTCATTGCTTTGGTTTAAAATTGTAAAAATAATAACAAATAAAAACCCAGTCCAATGTTTCTATGCTTCACACGCCGACCCTTCTTGATTTCTTTGAACTGTTTGAATGTATTTTGGACTTCCTCTATCCACACAGGGTCAAAAGTATACATATAGACCCACATATACATATACACTTCCTTAAATCTCAAGACTTGTGCACCCATTTCTTGTTTTGAGACGTATGCTGTATAGTCATTTCACCCCGGAAAACAACCAGTTCAAAGAAATCAGTGAAAGCCCAAATTTACCACGACATTCATGCCCATGATGAGCGTGTGCAAACTTCTGACCACAACTCTACCTTCCATTTCACTGCATGTCAGTGCCCACATACATAAGTGCGTGTGTTTCACCCTTTCAGAAAGTTTCACAAAACCTGGAAAGAAATTTAAAAAATCTTGACAAAGATGAGGGTTAATGTGTGAAGCATGGAAACAGCAGACTGTGACAATGAACTGAGTTCTTGTCTTTTTTTATTGTTTACGGACATTGACTGCTTTTTCACGCATTTTCATTACAGTCCTTGTACCTGACCATTAGCAGGGGATTTTTTTTTTGTTTTTTAAGCAATTTAACGTTGACCTATGAATCATTCAAGCATGAAAAAGGCACCTGACTCAGACAACGTCAGGCAACTTAAGAAAGAACCAGTTTTTAAATAGTATTTTTTGAAACTCTGGAAAGTTCTTGAAGAATCCTGGAGAACTACTGAAGAAAGTGAGCTCAAGTTGTATTGAAGAATAAAGTTGATCATACCAAATACTGACTTTCAAGCTCATTGAGAGTTGAAACAACTGTTTTTACCTTTTACACTGTATTAAGATTTATGTTTGCACATGTTTAAGTAAATCGCTGCACCCATTTCCCCATTATTCCAGCAAAATATAAAGAAGCAAGAAATAAAGGGTGACTTAAATGACTAAATTTAAGCCAACCTACATTTTCATTAAAAAAATACAAATAAAAAAACAGACTTTTCACAGAGAAGTCTGATTGACAAGTAAGGATAGTAAAGGGGAAAAGCGATGAATCAACAGCAGTTTTTGTATATGTTATTTATTTTTGCAAAAAACATTCTTGACAGAAGGGTACAGTCACACTTTTAAATATAAATGTGTTCTTTTTAGCGTGGGCTGCACTGACATCATTTGGAAAAAAAAATTACTCTCTCTCTCTCTCTGTTGGAAACAGGATGTTTTTATCAATTATCACTGAAAAGAAGCCTACAAAGACCCCTCAACACTCTGGCCCACGTGCATATACGCATGC
This sequence comes from Etia nguti, assembly GCA_015106755.1. Taxonomy (NCBI): domain Eukaryota; kingdom Metazoa; phylum Chordata; class Actinopteri; order Cichliformes; family Cichlidae; genus Etia; species Etia nguti. The sequence goes on along the minus strand of VUQG01005223.1, from coordinate 6,250 downwards.
ACAAACTGTACTCCTACAAAAAAAGCACACATTCACAGCTACCTCAAATCCGTTGCCATTGAGAGGGGAACCTTAGCCAATCAGAGAAAGGAGGGCAACAGAACAGGAAGTGTGGTCACAGTTTGTGTTCATCATCGGCGCTGACAGAAATAGCTCTCAGAGAGTAAACAACGCATCCCATTCATAAAAAAAGCCAGCAAACGCCTACTCCCCTGCAGCGCAACAAGAGGGGAAAGAAGAGATAAAGACAGGGAGAGAAACAGACAAGTGGCAGAAAGAGACAGATACAGTACAGAGACAGACACAAAGAGATGGAAATATACGGCACAGACAAAAAGAAAATGACAAAAGAGTAGCGTGAGATGGGAGGCCGCGGCTCGAGTAAGAAAGAAAGCCTGACTGTGACATCACATCCTCGTCACTGCTGGTTCCACTTCCTTGGTTTGGAAAACACCAGAAACCTACGTCACGTGGTGAGACACTGCTTTCCAGCTCTCACTTTTTCTCAGCAAGTCACTTGCAATGTGACACGCGCACAAGCACACACATATACGAATACAATATGCGCTATAAGTTACAAACATCCATAGTAAACCCTCGTAACATGAACACCCAGCGCATCCATGAGCCTTAACTGGAGTCACCAGCTGTTTCCCAGCCCACACATTGTGCCATTAGACCATCCGCTTTCCACTTACACACATAAAACGCACCCGCAACATGCTTACCACGTAATACCAGATAAGGAAATTGTTTGGTTAGTCGCATGTGTGTGTGTGTGTGTGTGTGTGTGTGTGTGTGTGTGTGTGTGTGTGTGTGTGTGTGTGTGTGTGTGTGTGAGACTTGCTGGCTTGCTGAGCCTTG
>VUQG01005222.1:138025-149190 GCA_015106755.1 Etia nguti | reverse complement strand
CTATACTTCCCATTACTATACTTCCTATAGTTGGTTAGATACTAAAGGCTCTTCTGAACTCTCCTTCACTGTCATCACTAGATATCCTGTGACCTTCCTAGCACTGAACCCCCCACCCACCCACCCACCAGAGCACCACACGAGCTTTCCCCTGGAAGGTGATTGAGCATGGCACCCTGCTCTACCCTGTCCTGCTTTGTCTGGGGACGTGTGCCTGTGTCAGGATCCACAATTAGTGGGGCGCGTCCCCTACCATTAATCACAGAGCAGTCCTGGATCTCAGTACCCTACAGCCACACTTACTGACAACTTACTCAGCATCAGCAGCCTTACGCTAGCATCCTCAAACACAGCGAGGCTATATGAAACCGAACACATTCTGTTTTTTTTCCTTTCTCCCACAGAGTGTAACATTGCATTTCAGTATAAGAACTCACTGAACTGATGCTTTATCATGTATTTTATTCAGCATTGTCACCACATGAGATCTTCTCAACATGTAAAATATGCATGGATGTAAAACTGAAATCCCACAGACGACTTTCCAGCGTCACATGAACTTTGCAGCCCGTGCGATGTACACCAGTGAAGTCATGAAAAACAATACGTGCTTTTGGCAGAACGAACTGCAGACAGACGGCAAACACAAACCTGACCTCTTGAGGGGAAAGTATATCCCCAATTCCCATTTCACTCAGAGTATTCAGATCAATACTGTGGCAGGATGTTAAATATTTGTCATCAGACGATCACACATTGATGAAACAAATCAATGGGTGATAGGAGGCAATGGGACAGGGTGGTGTGCCTGCTTACCTAGCTCCTAAGGGACGGGGAGGGTAAAGAACGGGAACGATGGAGGGAGAGAAAGATTTGTGGCCCTCAGGGGCTGAGATTTTTCTCTTGGGTACTATTTGTTTGTCTTCGTGTTTTGTTTTGGGTTTTTTGGGGGGGTTTTTGTCGATGAGGGACAACCATGAGGAAAAGGATAAAGGACCTTATGGGTGGGGGTGTGAAGAGTTTCCCCTGAGAAAACACAGAAAACTCCTTGCAGTTCATTTAGTAAGCTTTGCATTCTTTACCCACATGCTTGCATATAAGACATCACACACATAATTCTCTGACATAAACTGATATGTTGAAGCACAGACACACTTTGTCCCACATATACACACAAACACTACTCTGTATGCTCTGACTGTCTTTATTTAACGCATAATGAATTTTTTGCTGGCTTTCTTTCGATATCTCTCTCTCTGTCTGTCTGTCTCTGTCTTTCTCTGTGCTCTCTGTGCTTTGTAAAAACAGAGGAATGAAAAGCAGCCAGATGGTAGCTCAGGCCTAATATAAAATCAATACACTGCCTCCAAGAGAACTGAAAGGGGGGGAAAAAAAGAAGATGAGTTAGTGGAAAAAAAAGAACATTTAAACACCAAAATTGCCAAAATAGAGTTCTTTGGTCTCTCCTTTTCTCTCTGCTCTCTTTCTTCTCCTCTTTTTCTCTCTCATTCTGTTTTTTTCCCCCCTCTCTAACACAAATATGTGAGCAGAGACGTGCACGCACAAATTGAGTCAGTGTGCTTCAACCACTCTCTCCAGCTTTGAGTACACCCGTGCTGCCGAACTTCCCCACCTACTGTCTCGCTATGCACCTCTGGGGCACGCAACAGGGCTTGCTCGTGTGCGCGAGTGTGTGTTTGTGTGCGTGCCAATGATATCACACAAGAATGTCAGGACATCTCATTGGGCCCTAAATTGAGAGGGAGGAGGGCAAGGTAGAGATAGCCTTTGAAGAGGGAGAGGACTGAGGGCCATTGAGAAATCATTAGGGTAATGATAATTGGCACAGTGAATAAGCAAAGAGACAAGAGGAGGAGGAGAATATATATGCATTTGTGTTTGTGTGTGTGTGTGTGTGTGTGTGGTGTCAGTGTGTGTGTGGTGGGGGGGTTAGCAGATGCAGTGTTGCGAGATAGTGTGATTGACAGCTACGTGCTAGATGGTGATATGGGTGCACAACTTTTTAAAATGTTTTTGTGAAAAACAGAAAGATTGTATGTTATTAAAATAGAGAACGACAGGTGTGTGTGTCAGCTCTACTCTGTGTGTAAGGAGCAGTAAAGCCTGTCCCCCAGTGACTGGGCCTGCTTGCTGGGTGACAGATAGCCCAGGGAGAGAGGGGACACCAGGCTGTTTAGCTGATAATTAAGGAGGTTTTATCTTAATTTGAGCTGTTACTCTCTATCCTCTCCTGTGATTTATGAGTCACTGGCCAGCCCTGCTCCCCTGCTCTGCCCCTTAGCATTGGGAACAAGACAAAGGAACCTCTTCCCTTTCTACAAACACATTCATACATTCCACATGTACATTATCACCGGTGCAAACTCTGTAGCACTGACACACACAAACTGATAATTACACAGATCCTAAGGAATACATTTGCACACGAGATCTCAGAGGAGCCCATGGGCTCAAAGCCCACAGTATCAGCACGCTGGCTGATTGATATCTGCCTGCTGCGGTGCAACAGGTCTCTTCCACCGCCTTTATTCTCCTCAGTGAGGCTTTGGTGGTAATGAATCATATGTGAAAAAGGGTCTGAAGGTTTAACCTCTCACAAGCTGGCCTGCGAGAGAAATGGAGAACGGCACAGTATTGAGTTTCTGCAAGGTGGAGTGACCGCAGGCAAGAGTTAACTCGATCTTCAGCTGGGTGGGGTATGAGGTGAAGAGAAGGCAGGGTGGAGGAGTTGGGGGGTGGGGTAGCACAGGCAAACAATGCAAGCCACTGTTCTCAACCTATCACCCCCTGGGGTCACAGAGGAGAAGACATGCTAGTGCAACCTCATCTCCTCCAGTCGCCTTTCACATAAAGGCCGGGGATTTCTCGTGTGCCCCGGCTTGGATGTTGTTTTTACCAAGATAGTGGGTAGGTCTTTTGGCCGAGCGTGTTTGAGGCTGTGCTGTAATAATCCCACAGGTATTTGGCCTCAGGGAGGGACCTTCACACCTCCGCAAAAAAAAAAAGAAAAGAAAAAAATAATGTTGGGCAAAAAGAGTGCTGGCAGGTGTGCAAACTCAGACGTCATTCTCTGCGTCTTTCTTTTTGAGCTGCATTTGTCCAAACTTTTCCAGTTAGTCTACATTCAGGAGATTTTTCTATCGTGTAGTACAACCGTTCAAACCGGTCACAGTTTTTCTAGCACTATGACCTTTAACTTGTTATCTCTGCCGTTGCCATAACAAGTTTGTAATTGTTTTGACCAAAAAAGAGAAAAAGGACAAAGACAAGTAAAAAGAAATCCAATGGGAGGAATTCCTATGTGAAGGAATTTCAAAGATGTTTTTTTCTGCGTGGACCAAAACTTAACAAACGCCGAAGGCGCGCTTAGTCGGAGAGCATGTGTGTGCTTGTGGACGAGGCTGTTTGTGATGAGGCGTACAACAGGGCTAGATGTCCAACAGTGGAAGTCAGAAACATGTTTGTGTTTCTAAGCGGGGCCTCCCTGTTTGCTCTTATCTCTTTTCTGGTGGGACGAGTGAAGAGGTTAAAAAGGAAGTTAGTGGTTTCAGCCAAAGGCACAGAGTCGTCTCGGGGCACGAAACCTCATCTGTCCCCTCCTCTAGCCATATAGGCTCTTAACTTTCACCCCTGACCCTGTCACACCCTCCTCTGTGCTCCAGCAACAACAAAAGCAGGAGATTAGGGAAATCAACAGGCTAGAGGGGATTACTGTAGCCCTTTTCATCTCGGCCTGTGCTCACAGTTGACACAATCTATTAGCAGTACTTCAACTTAATCTGAGTGCAGTTTACTTTTTAGTTTGTGTATTTATGTTAGAAATGGTTTGTACATAGACTTAATTGTAGAAAAAGTCCACAGAAATAACAGGCCGTGTGTGCTTTTCCTTAACAAAACTTAGATTAATAAACACACACGGCCACATGCAGCACACATATAATTAAGTGGCTTAGCTGCCGGAAACGCTAACATGTGTTTGGTGCTTTGTGTTAATTTTAGAGGGTGTCTCTAAAGACAGACTCTGGAGAGTCCAGCAGGAAGTCACTGGAGTTTTACCTCTCTGAGCTAGAGAGGTGCAAAAGTTCAGCAGAATGTGTAAGCGGGAGTAAATAATGGATAACTGTTTAGCCGTCTTTACTGGGTTTTGTTGTTGCAGTGGCCTATGATTAATAAAAATATTGTGTTGCTGGGCAAAGTTCTGTATCTTGCAGCCAAGTATGCTTTAGAAAAAAATGCAGAAAGTTGCTTTTGCAAAAGCACAGGATTCAGTTTATGCACACTTACGTCTTTTAATTACAGTTAAGTTCTTCTTCTCTCTCCTGAAAACTCTGCATATCCTTTTCTTTACTTTTTTTGTGAACCATGCCTGAATCGCTTTCGGCTCTCAGGGTCTGGCAGCAAGTCAAAACTGTGTGCTCGACCCTCTGGAAGCACGTCTGCTAACCGTTAAGCCGTTTAGCTCCTAATACCAACAACAAACACTCTTTCTGTGTTGGCCCTGGGCATAGAGCACAGAGCTGCCTGTGAGGGAGGTCAGACAACTCTATAATCGGACTCTACCCATCTGCCCTCTCCTCTTCCACACTGAGCGGCAGGTTGGGCTCCTCGGCAGGGGACTAAGTGGGACATGGGGACACAGATGCCCACTGACACTGGACCACTCAGGGAGCTTAAGCCCCAGTGTAGCCACAGTCCGATCTCACAATGAACAACTCCTTTAATGTTGATGCTTGTGTGTGCGTGTGGATATTGTATGTGTGTAGCACCTGTGAGCAGGAATGTGTGGATGTGTGAGAGCTGGTTTTATGAGCATGCATAATTGTGTGTGGAGAGGTGTGTGTGTGCCTTTTATATTTATGAAGTGCTAGATCAGACATTTAATTTGCCACAGCCTAGTGAATGTGCAGAGAGGCGTCTCAGTAGATGTGTGCTGTCACCACCCTCTCTGCCATGTCTCTGCATCGTACTCGTTTTTCCTCCCACCCTCATTCTCTCTCCTCTTCTTCCACACTCCCTTCCTCAACCCTCTCGCCTATTCCTGCACCCCATGCTGGGGCTAATTTTAGAGTTTCTTCCCTGAATCCCAGAGTGCAGGTGGTGGTTGTCTCTCTACCCCTGCCTAGCTGAGAAGCTTTGCTCATGGATGTGCTCCACAGAGTGCTTCAGTGCTCCTCTGGGGCATGTAAAAGGTGTGCTGGAGGGGAGGGGAGATTGAGCACTGGGGAAAGTGGGGGTGGAGGCAGGTAAGCTACAGCTCCATGCTCTTTAACCATGCCAAGATGCCATGGTAACAGCAATCTACCTCTCTAATGGGTTATTTTTCTCATTCTTTTCTTTTGTTTTTCCCCCCTCTCTGCTGTTCACCCTATTCACTGGAAGAGTGCTGTTCTCCACTCAGGAGTGTAAGCTCACAGGTGATTGGCTCAGCAGAATCCCTGGTGACGTATTAGCAGCCAGACAGTACACATACTGTTCTGAACACACTAACAGGCAGCTTTCTGTCAGACAAACTCAAATAAGACACATGTAACTGAACACGCACACCCTAGAAATGCAGTTTAGATTCATGCGTGGAGGGTCTGCCTTTAATGTTCTAAATGAAATCAGTTTTTCCACCGATCATGGGTAAAATTGGTTTGCAGCACCATTTGCAACGTGATTTTGAACACTCTGTGTACAGTCCTGAATTTACTGTGAATTCAGGAGTGTGTTTAAAAAAAAAAAAAAAAAAAAAAAAAAAAAAGAAAAGGCTTAATCGGTAGCACTGTGTTTACTATGCAAATTAAGTAGATTTTCCTTTTGACTTAATTAAAACAACCTTTTTTTCTTTTTATTTTTCCCTCTCACCTATTTGGGTTGTCCGCTTCATGTCCACGTCTCTTTTAAAAGCACTGGCTTATGATTTAAAAATGAATACACATACAGAGACACTGGGAAAATGGGAGTCTAAAATTTCTGCATGTGTGCCAGTGGTTAAAAAAAAAAGTACTTAGTGAAATGATTCCTTTACTTCTGTCAAATTGTGCAAAGATACTTCCAAATGAAAAGAAAAAGAATGGCTCTCAATTATATTGCCAAATTTCTAAATATTATCTAGGCACAATGGCCAACCAGTCTTGGCTTTCGAACAAGTGCCGGGGACGTGCTTCATCAAATCTGCTGTTCATTATGTTTGATCAAATTTGAGACTTTGGCAGAGAAAGCAGATGCGATAGGTCAATTTAGCTGAACCGCTGAAACTAGTTTGGTCAACAGAGCATCTGCCAGTCATTCAGCATGCCTGAAAGTGTTTGGAAAGGAGCACGGTCGCACCATATTGCAACAATCCTAACCACATACTGCTGGACAAAAAAGGAGAAATCAATTGCACCGAGAACAGAAAGCAAAAATTATGTTCCGGGCGGCGTAATAGGCTATGGTGGGCTTTCGTCGTGTGCTTTCACTTGATTTCACTTCTTTTTCTGATCAAACCTAATTAACAGTAATTACAGCAACTGGACAAAGCTTTAATTTTACACATTTACCTCTTATAAACTCCTTGCTGCTCTCCCTGGCCTTTCGCACTCAGCAGAAACACTATCAGAGCCAAATTTACTGCTCGCGTCCAATCATTAGTGTTAAAGTACTGGCAGTAGTTGGGAGGTGAGGCTTCCAACACATCATCAGTGAGTTCTGGACAGAGAAAAATATACATCCATAAGGCACAACCCTGAATGACCTACGCATTATCTGGAAAATTACCTCATTTTCCTGCTGGAGACAGACACTACCAATGTCTACGAGTGTTACATAATAATATATGTTTCTTTTACTGCAAACAATCATGCCACCTTGTCCATATATTAGCTGCTCCTTTAAATATGTCTCAGGTTAATGTGTGGAAGGATTGCACTGAATGAGCAGCCTAGCAAAACATAAGAAAGTGTAAATGTAAGACGATCTTACATTTAACCTGCAAAGGCAGCTCATGCAGGGGAGAGCAAGGTGTCATGTGTAAGATTAATCATCCTCAATTTGCAAACTTTCCATTATAATGACCACTAAATCAGTGTGACTTTTACTTTCCACAATATCTTGTTAACACAACAAAACACGACACACCTTTCGGCTTTTCGTGAATTTTGAAACTGGGATATTTGGAGTCCTGGAATGTGTTTCGGCTATAAATAAAACAGACATGACAGTCAACACAAAAAGGTTCAGACATTTTTCATAATGTGTGCCTGAGGTATTTTTATTTCCCAAAAAAATCATTTTATTTAATAGAGTTCAGTGGTGCTACATGCTGAACTGGTATTGATCCAAAACCAATACCAGCGTTGGTATCGATACTTAATTTGATCCACCCTCCTCTAATTTACATACTCTAAAAAAATTACGTTTTTCACCCTCAAGCGGTAATTATGGTTAAAATGTATTTTAATCTGCACATCTGAGTAAAATACATGTGAAATATATACAATTAATTAATCAATCATTAAGAGAAATGTGATTGGTATCCATTCAAGTCAATTTCATTTGAACAGACTGCATTCATTTCAATGTTTTACACTGTACTCATATAATAAAAATTTATACGCAATCAGATTACTTAAAATAAGCAAAAACAGCTTTTTGATTACTTCCTTTTATTTAAAGGTTTAGCCACATTTACCGCAGGCACTGCAACTTTACTCACTGATTATTTTCATCTTGCTTTTATTGCAACTATTGTAAGAGCCTCAATTAAAGTGGCGTTTGTAAGGTAAAGCTGGAAATATCCTTATTTCTGTCAGAGATCATGTGCAGAAACAGTTGTTTCAGAGAGATACTCAAAACAGCAACCTGCTGGCTACTAGTCAGCTGCTCTAATCTCTGGTCTTTGTCTCCCTAAACCAGCCCTGAACCCGCCCCGTAGTGTGTAAATCCTCGCAGTGGGATGCATTTAAGGGAGGAATTTCTAATTCTGAAAAATGTATTTCAAACCCTGAATTAAGAACTGAAGGGTATAATTGTTACTTTTCGGTAAAACAACCCGTCCCTGATTTAAAAAGCATCCCGACTTTAACTGGAAGTAAGCAAGATGTGAACATAGCAAGTTTAATCAAAAAGCTTGGCATTCTTGCATGCACGGAAAAAACGCTTTAGTCGGACGTCTCTGCATACTTGCATTTTAGAGTTTTGCATTAAAACATCCGAGTAAAGGCTGGTATTTCAAATAACGGCAAGTAGAGAAAAGGCTTGCATGTTAAGTAAAACCCTGCTGAGATACCGTTGTGAGACAAAACTGAGACTTGGATTAATTTTACATCCTGTTATTAACTTTTCACCGGCTGCTAAGGATATGCCACCAATTAGAGCAGGAGGCACCGGGAAAGTGATGTGAAAGATTTTTGTTGAAGTGCCAAGAAAGCTAGCCAGGCTCGCTGGATATCCACAAGTGCATGATTGCCAATTGGTGAAACGCATGAGCTCAAAAGGAGGCACTGTACAGTATGTGGCAACTCCACTGCATTAAGACAGAGAAAACTGCTTCTTTTCTCTGTTACATTATCTACTGTAGCCTGTTTCTTTTTTTTTTTTTTCTCTTTCAGTCCCCTTGGCAAAAGGAGTGCTTTCCAAATTACAAAGTGATGAAACACAGCATGACTATCCAGCTTTCGCTGCCATGAACTTAAACCTGAATTTGATTTCACACTCCGAAAGTGATTCATTGTGGTACAGTGTGCTGAATATCTCTGCTGAGTGTGGTTGTAGAGCAGCAGGCCATATTTCTGACCACGCCTGACAGTAATATTGGGTGTAACCATGCTTTTCTTCTGTGTAAGATTTACGGTTACACGTGGTTTGTAATGTTAATTTTAACAAAACTAAAGAAGGAAGTGCAGGCAGTGCAAGCTATCCCGGCCTTATGACAATCTAGTGTGTGGCAGCAGCATTTTTCCTCACGTTTGTGAGTGTGCATTTAAGCCTGGTGGCAGCTGTCTAGCTTTTCCTTCAAAGGACAAGTAAACAAGCTGACCTCCCGGCCTTAATTATCCTACAAAGTCTCTGCTGATAGCAGCAAAGTGAATTAATCAAAGAGCACAGAGCTGGCTATTGCTGATTTAGTTTAGTATTTATGTATACAGTATAAGTAAGTATGTAGAACACTCCAATGCGGGCACAGTGTGTTTAATCTGAACAAGCAATTACACACCTACACAAAAGCATACAAAACAACTGCTAGCTTAATGTTGTTCCTGCCCAGATAAAGCATTCAGGCCGAGTGTGTTGTTTCCAACTACCTAGAGCTAAAAATAAGAGGAGAGAAAGCAACACAAGCGGCACAAGACGAAGTAGATTTAGCCACAGCCGTCTCACCAACTACATCAGTGTGCTTTAACAGGACAAATCCCAGAATTTTGGAGGCAGCAAGCGATGCTTGAAGAGCTACTGTGTGAGCACCGCTAAAGAAACCTGCTTGTGGTGCAAGACAATAACATTCACTATATAAAATGGTCCTGTATCACAGAATGTAAATACGTCAAGACACTGAATGTAGTGGGGGTTTTATATAAAAAGGAAAACTACATTTGCAGTGGCGTTCCTTTCTATGGATTCCTTCTCTGCTGTCTTTGCAACAGCTCCTGGTTACCTCGGCCCCAGCCTTCATACTGTCTTAACGTAGACAAAAAAAATCACTTTAAAGAAAAGTTGTCCATTAAAGAATTTTTTTATTTTTTTATTTTTTACCCGTTTATCATCATGCATCAAAACAACCAGCTATCAGGACACGGCGTCCCAGTATGAGACGGCAAGCGGACGCAGGCGGCCGCTGTATGACTGATCCAAGTCGACAGCCTGTGGTGTGTCTTTATAAAAGCATTTATTGAAGCACAACGCCGCGGCCTGCCGAAAGCTCATCAAAGAGTGGCTTATTTTATCAGCCAAGTGGAAAATGTGCTGAGAGAGAGAGAGAGGGGGAGAGAGGCAATAGTGAGGAAGTCAGCGAGAGTAACTAAGCTATTGTGCCCATCGCTGACCCAAACACCCGCATTACAGTAGTGACGGCGGCTCGCCACAAAAGCTCTAATCGGCGGAGCAGGGCTCTAAATTAAATGACCCTGTAGTTGTGACACTGTAACTGACAAGCCGGCGCGTGCACGCCGGGGCCAAAGGCAAAGGAGATATGGCTAATGAACAGAAAATGTATTGAAATGGTGGCATCTTTTACAAGCCCAGACAGCCTTAAGTAACCTACATACTCCTCTGTGAAGTATGTAATACGCACTGCTGGTACTTATTCGCCTACTTGCAGCTATTTCATAGATTATACGGACTTTAAAATGAGCTGCTCTTGGAGACAGAAATAACCAGGCTTCATAAAGATTCCATTTGCACCCTCAGGTAAACTGCACTTCGAGTATAACGTGCCATGACTCTCACCAAATGTAACTATTGCGAATCCGTGAGGAGGAAGCTTCGCATAACCGATCAGCCATTGCATTAAAACCAGGGACAGGCGATGTGAGTATGTTTGCTGGTCTCACTGCACTGCAATATTCTGCCCGGAAACCTAGCATTCATGCCAACCGCACTCCCCAACGGCAGCAGCCTCCCCCCCCGGAAGGCAATGCTACAAACAAACCCAGGAAAACCACAACCTGGCCTTCAAATAAACCTGATCCACGGACAGAGCTGAAAGACCCCAAATGACTGCCGACACCAAAGGAGACCCCCATAGGTCCCCACATGCCTTATGATATTTTGAAGTGCTTAAATCTCACTCATGCAATTAACAAGTCAAACGGCAAAATCAAAACAAGAACTCCATTCGTGAAACGCGATTTTTAATGAATTATACTGCACACAACAGTCACTTAAGAAATCACGGTGAGTCAGAGCCTGCTCGTTCAGAGGGGAGGGAAAGCTCACCAGCTGAAATCAATGGGCAGCATTTATAATGCATGGGCAGCATCTACACCCCAAGGGTCACATTAAATTCAAGGGAAGCTGATAACAATTGACTGAGGTAGCTGGCAACTGCAGGGAGATTATGTATAGTTACGTGTCCGCTTCCTCATTCTTGAGGCTCACTCTAATTCTCTACCTCTTCGCCTCCCCCCCCCCCCCCCCTTTTTTTCCCCCCTTTTTCCTTTTTTTTTTTTTTTTCTTCCCCACCC
>VUQG01005222.1:123223-138005 GCA_015106755.1 Etia nguti | reverse complement strand
TTTTCTCCCCCTTTCCCCCCCCCCCCCCCCCGTTCTTTTCTTCTCACCTTTTCCTTTCTTTTCTTTTTTTTAAGCCCTCATCATTTCTATCATCTTCTTTATGCTTTCCCTCTAGCTCCCATTTCTCTCTCACACTGCGCTGGCATACAAATGAGAAGAGATGATGAGGGATGTACAGCATTGAGCACTACAGTGCATCCCCACAAGACCTTCTCATACACTGGCCCTAATTGGCCTTAATTGGAGAGGGACGAACACTGGGATACGAGTCTGTAGGTTAGTCTGCGCCGCATGCATGCGTACTCTTGTTTGCGAGCTTTTGTCTACGGACATATTTATTAACAAAAGAAAGAAAAAACAACAACACGAAGTCGATGAACACACAGCCTCGAGTATAAAGCATTCAGCTAAAGTGGTACGCGGCACCCCGATTTTAAATTTTCATACGTGGGTGTATGCAGGCTCATGTGTTTGAATATTTATGTAAATATCATGTTTTTGTAGTCCTCGGGCCCTAGATTGCTTCTCAAGCCACAGCCAGATTTCGGTGTTATCACATGATCTCACCAACAAGCCAAGCTCAGAGAGGCTTCTCTGAAAAAACAAACCAAAAAAAAGCAGCCAACGCCAAATGTGCAAAAACCTATGGTCAAAAAATAAAGCTGTCAAAACACCACATTCACACAACAACCCCCCTACCCCCCTCTACTGATGCCCTCAGAGCTGTTTACCTTGGTAGAGCAATATCATTATTACTATCACGCACGTCTTTATTTGGAATACATATATATTCCCACCACGATGACCAACCTTGCAACAGAACATAAAAGTCAATGGAGGGGAAAATTGTATGGGTAACACTAGTGGGACTTGACACCGTAGGTCCTTCACGAGGGTGCACGGCGCGCGCATCTACAATCGAGGCATTTAGCATTTTTCTTTGATGATAATGTCACACGCGGAGGCACGTTTGTTCTGTGAAGGGCTACCGGCGCAAGGCCACGGAGACACGGTCAGGGAGAGAGAGAGACAGAGAGGGAAGATGCAAATGAGGCATCGTAAAACAGAGGAGTGCGTTCGATGGTTCAGGACGCACACTTGGGTGCTTTTTCCCGCGTGTGTCAAGTCACGTAAAACCGTGACATTTTGGAAGTGACGTATTGTAAAAACTATTTTAGATAAATTGGCCGGTTGTTGAGTCTATGAGAGGTTCTAAAATTCACCCAAGCAACCCAAGAAAAAAGTGAAAGACAAATGGATTTGAATGAGAGCTTAAACCCGTACAAATACCTGTCAGCTTTCTCAGAGTTGTAATGACTCAGGGCTAATCGCTTAGACTGCTAAACAGCAGAAAACTGTGAAAAACGACCCTTAAAATTCTCCAGGGCCACGAATCTTATTTGTACTATCGAAAATAGCGGTTCCAAAATAATTAATCAAAACTAATTAATGAGTCACTTTCAAATTAGTTACTTCTTAACTGGATAATCCTTTCCGAGCTAACGTTAACTACGGAATATGTATTTCCCTGTGTGAAAGGGATACTGTGGCTATCCCCAAAGCAGGCCTCCTCTCCGCTTCAAAACCAAAAATCTGCAACTGATTGAACCCGTGGATCGAGTTACAGGTAGTTTACTCCTGAATCCCCCTTCCCACGTGCAAATGCGTGCACCCCGACCAACCTTTCCCGCCCTTGCCGTCCCCATTCAGTCAAATATGGAACGTGACCCTTTCTGAACTCTGAAGCCGAGCTGCACACTGAATATAAGTTTTGGCGTAGGCAAAGCGAGCGAGGCGTGTTTCCAATAAACTCCAACTCTTTATGACGGTGTGTGTGTGTGTGTGTGTGTGTGTGTGCTGGGTGCTCCATGTGAATGCATGCATGCTCTGTGTTTAGGCGAAATTCAATTGTGTGTGTCTCTGTGTATACACGCCCGCGTCTTTACGTAGGTCCAAGTGTTTATTTGTTCATGTATCAGTGCTTTTCGGATGTGTGCGTGTGTGTGTGTGTTACTACGGGTGTGCAAAGGTTCAGCGATCATGTGTGCGCTGGGGCGGGGGGCTGTGGAGTGTCGCAGTGCCCAAGGCGCCAAGGACATGGCTTGACAGGTGTGTGTGAAGGAACCTAGTGGTCTGCAGAACAGCAGCGGGCGGCAGCACAATGTGCCCATTCAGGCCTGGAAGGAGACAACGGAGATATCACAGGACCCCTGTGAGGTGGGGGTGGTCATCCGGGGGCACGCCAACCTTTCACTCTGACTACAGAGAAAGACATAATGGCATCGCCACAGTAATGGGCTGTGTGACCTCATGCTGCGGAGCTGTCTACTGATATGTGACAGATTGAGGTTGTCTACAGTTTCTGCGGTGATAACTTTGACTCTTCAAGCTAAAAACTGGGTTTAATGTGGACCAACAAGTCTTCCTGTGTGGATGACTAAAGTGGGCATGTGAGCCTTGTCTTTATTTATGTAACAATGTAGCCATCTTAAACAAAAGCTCAGGCTCTAAACTGCTCTAAAAAGCGGCTTCTGACAGGTTTTCTTCTCTTGGTTCTGTATGATGTCAGTGAGAGTGGATATTCCCAATATGGTCATCTCCCACAGGGCACACAGCAGGTGTCCCACCTACCTGCTGTGCAAACCTTTTGATCAATTTGATGAACAAGAGGAGGGGGACGGGAGCTAAAACAGCTCCTTTTAGACAGTGGATGAACTGAGGCAGCGGTTCTACACCCTACAGGTGAGGCCCAGAGGACAAACAGTCCTCACACCTCCTCTGTGTTCAGTCCTCTGATTTGTTTTATCTCTTGGTGTGTTGCCTTTGTGCAGATGTAACCGCAGTAATTGGACTTGGGTGAGGACCAAAATAACTGCACCGAGACCCCTCAGAGTAGGTGTGCGGTTCCACAAAGGCCCGGTGTCACGTAAATAAGAAGCAACTCTATCAGAGTCCACTAATAAACATATTGAGGTGGAAATTAGCACAATAGCTGAGGAATTACCAAAGGAACACACAGACTGCTTGTTTGTGCCGTTACATTTCATGCTTTTTCCTCATGTTTTTCATGTTTTGTGACGTTCGTTGCACACTCTCAGGTCACACTGGGAGCAGTCAGAAAGTCACAAGCAGACGGTTTAACCTGCACTGGGACTTTTATTTTGGAAGTTGCCTGTACTCTTTCTGCTTTTCCTTTGACTTCCTGTCCTCCTTGTTTGTTCAAGTTTGCAACTTGACTTGGCTTCTGTCACACACACCTGCCTCTGCGACTGTTCTAACGCAGACATTTACCTTCATCGTATTGAGTGGGCACGGTTACCTCCAATACTCATGCCAGAACTCAAACACAACACTGCCGCACTCAGTGAATTCCTTGAATCATACAAATCAGACCAAGATTGGTAACTTGAACTTGGAAGAGTGAATAAGTGTGCATTTGTACAGTTCATCCTAATATAGCACAGTTTGATTTCCATTTCATCTATCCACAATACGCAGCAAAGCCTAAAACTCCAACGTACACCATCAGTTACTCTCCAAAACACTTCAACAACCAATGTAAGTGCTTTGACTCATTTCCAGCTCGGCGTTCTCGCCTTATTTACAAGGATGAACAAAGTGACAGGACAACGCACACTGGCGCGCACGCGTACGCAGACAGATCAAAGCAACTCGCATGACAAACCACTGTGATACACAAGCTAATGGCAGGATGTGACAGAAATGGGCAACGCGTGGAAGAATCGCATGACGGTGTGGTCCATACGTCTTAAACGCACATCTGACAAGAGCTTTTAAAACGCACGCACGTACGGGCGCACGCACACAGACACAATGCAACCAGCACTGCTATCCATGCAGAAAATTGGACAGCCATCCTTCAGCTCCGACATAAATCTGTGGGGTGGCAAAACGCATCGGAGAGCAATATAGCATAGAACGAGTCTCTGCTGAATCCAAAAAAGTAATTGAATCGGGGATGAATATAGACGGGGTGGGATGAGAGTTGACGGAAAACACGTCTTTGGAATTTGATGCTCGGCAACACAACGTTTACAGGGAAGATGCGGGAAGGTGCTGTGAAGGGATCAAACAGCAAATACAGCAAAGTAACCAGCAAATTTGGAATGTTTTTGTTGTATGTGTTGTTTGTCCTTCGTGCAAAGCTAAAACCCCTCAACTCCCGATAACACGCTTCTTCTGTAAGATTTCCTCTGCTGTAACCAGCTGCTCAAAATATCCACTATCAGCCGATAACCTTAACCTAGATACAATGCTGCCACGTACTGCGCGGCAAAGGTCTCTTCCTCCGAGTCCCAAGGCTACCTGCCAGCTAAATCACATTTGTAGGGTCATATTAAACATGTAGCCCTGAGGGGAGAAAAAGCACAGCAAATAATGATGGGCATTTTTCTATTACTGAACGCCTGCATTGCATTATTTCCATGCTAGTGGCTTCTGCGGTACCATGTGGCAATGGACTGTTTTATCTTACTATATGGGCTGTAGAAACAGGTTTAATTCTTCTCCAGCACAGGAGGAGATAAGCTCCAAGTTTTCATCAGGCCACCTGCAAAGACCAAATGTGACTGGACTCAATGAAATGAAGAAAAAAAAAAAAACCCAGTTGCCAGTCTGGGCAAGAAAAAAGTTTTAACTAGAAGACGGGGCAGCACTGATTCTCTACCTTAAATGTATTTTCTCTACGGGGTATTGAACAAGACAAGGATAACCTTTACAATACACTGTAAAAGTGCCTTTAACCCCTCCTCCCCAAAATCCCACCTGTAATGCCAGACTGTCACTGAAAAGAAACAAGAAAATATCATGGAGGTGAGCAGCAATGTGTTCAATTGCAAACTGAACAGGAAACTAAAGGCATACTGATGTAAAAAGCTGATCTTTGATGCAGGTAGCATATTTGCCACATCTACCTGCTTTAGGTAAATGCAAAAAAAGCAAACATTGCATCTTGTTTAACCAAATATCTTCATTGTACAAGGAAGTGTTTGTCGTTTGCTTGGTGGATGGCTGTGTGGGATATCTGACTTTATCACTGAAAGACAACATTTCACCTCCAGCCACAGACCTGCAACTTCCCTTTCATTAACTGTGATCCGACTTAAACATGTGTTTTAATTGTCTTGCCCCAAAAGCATTCTGACATAACCAAGTATTCATCCTTCATGAAAGTTCATTTCTCGTAACTACGAAATATGCAACAGCTGCCAGGTGCAAGGTTAGCCAAAATAAATTACCAAACATTTAAATTAAAATACTAAAAAAGATTTTTTTTTAAAAAGCAAAAAAGAAATAGCACTGTACAACTATCTAATGTTCCAGAGTTTCACGAATTCTTCCAATGTGTTTGCATTTTACTTTTTCATTTGTTATTATACTGTGAATGTTTTTGTACAATGAAGTGAATTTGGAATAGCGACTAGTGTGGTGTTAAGATTAGTTTCCTATAAGCCTTTCACTGCTATAAACAGTTATTTTTACAACTAATACCAATATTTAATAAGTTAAAAATCCAATATATCAAACTATATAAACCTATATGCCAACTTGTGTTTCTGGCATTACAAACACACGTCGCCAGCACACTCATAAAGCGGCTGAAGGGTGTTTCTTCTATTGCTTTTTTACTTTTTAAATTTATCAGCCAGTAAATTATTTGCCAGTACTGATATATTGGCAAATGGCTAATATCAGCAGATAATATGGGTCAGGCTCTAGTTCTGCTGTTAACACTGCACCTCTCAGTATATTTATCCTGCTAACTCCTAACTCCTAACAGAGTTTTCGTGATTAATTTTTCCAGAGAATTCACAGAAAGTGAGAGGTTGGGATTAAATGCCCTAAATATTAAGTGTTCACTCTGCCCCGGCTCTTGCCTAAAACATGTCTGAGACGAACTAGCTGCTGGTCTGTGCTAAATATAAGAAAAGATGATGGGAAAAGGCTTGTTCCCCATTATTGTAACCCAGGGAAAAGTTGGAGTTAGTTTCCTAAGTAAAGTGCTACCTCTGACCTCTTCTTTGACCCCTTTTTACCTGTAATAGTTTGACAGGCTGTTTTTATTAAGTCCTCCAGGAATCAGGTTTGTGGACCAGACGACATTTTAACTGGGCGTGATAACTTGTTCCATCCATGCAGCTGAGGTAACAGGATAGCGAGACACCAAATGGCAAAGCTTTCCACAGGTCTCAGAAACTGTTGACTGTCAGCATCTTTCTCGGTTTCAGTTACATGGGTTACGCATAGGTCGAGAATGAGATTTTAGAACAAGGCTTGTAGGTCGTAAGATTGGTTCAGCATATTTTGAATTCCATTAAAATTGTATATGAAAACAAACTGCCGGTGCATGGTAACAGACACAGCGAGACAGATGGCTGCCAGAGTGGGGTTTCTTATGCATGACGAATTGCCGCATCTGTTGGTGTGACTGTGCAAAGCTCGTGGTCAGGAAAAGTTCTCAAGAAAACATGAGGAAGCGTCATCTGAAAACGAGCAAAAAAAAAAAAAGATAGACTTGTCATCTGATTCCAACGTAAAAGATCTTTTATAGACCAGAGTTGTGTACCGCAGCCGAGTCGGACAGGAATCCTACAGGAAGCCGAGGACACTCAAGGTGGCAGTAACTCTCCGGATACCCGGGTGAGGTGACATTCTGCCAGAATAAAGGCCTAAGATCACCAGACGCCGTGTCTGAAATGGGCACAAATCCTCGGGGTAAACGTGCAGAAAGAACTTGAGGGATCCATCCACAAGCTTTGTCACACGCTGTCATCCAAGTTACAAAAATCTCCCTGAACGGTTGGCCAAACTTTGTCAGATGTCAAAACAGATCACAAAAATCATCAAAACCCTATCGAGATAAAGTGCTCAG
This sequence comes from Etia nguti, assembly GCA_015106755.1. Lineage (NCBI taxonomy): Eukaryota > Metazoa > Chordata > Actinopteri > Cichliformes > Cichlidae > Etia > Etia nguti. The sequence continues at coordinate 131,113 of VUQG01005222.1, read as the reverse complement.
GTGGCATCTGTCCAGACCTGAGTTCCTTTTCAATTCAGTAGTATTTCCTAATTGGATAAAAAGCATTGTTTGATGTGCATGCTCTTATTGTATTAAAAAAAAAAAAAGAAGCAGGAAAGTCATACACGAAGCCCACCTTGTTTGTCTGCACTGCAGCGATAGCGAAGTTTACAATTGTCTCTGCCTCTCTCAGAGGCGTCTGGAGATGCAGGGAAAAAAATCGATGCACAAAAAGCACTTCATTCCAACTCAGTTTCAACCTTTACTGCCAGTATAATTAAAAGTGGCTTCTATGGACTTTCCAATCCAAATTTCTCCATCAGCTGGATGTATCCTGCTCCAAGTCATCAGCACTAAATTCAGGGGGGGAAAAGGCTTCCCACAGGAACGTCATGGCATCACGTATGAAGGACTCGTCCTTACTGAAGGTTGGTTAATCGGCCAGCCGTTTGGTGACTGGATGTGTACAACAGCACCAAGAAACGGGGAACAAAGTGGTCGAGACACTGAAGATTTTAGGGGCTTCCTCTTTAACTGCTGTATTATCACAACTCCAGGAAACTGTGACCTCAGAAAGCAATCGGAAAACCCGCAAACCCTTGTTTGTCGTCTTTAATTCCTACCAAAGCGACAGGAAAAGTGTAAAGCTATTTTTTTTTTATTTACACGCGGCATCCAACACTGATAACACCAGCTGAGAGACAGAAATTACCAAATTACCTGTGTGTCATGGCTGCATCCAAGCTGCTGGACCAATTATTTCTGCTCTGCTGCAATTGCAAAGGCCTCTCCAGCTGTGTTTGACACAAAGCTGGCTTAGGGAGGCTTACTACTGACCAAAAACATAAACAAGATTACAGGAGCCTAACCTTTCAGAGCGCTCATGAGTGACAGCACAACTCACGCTAAATGGACCTTTGGTTTGGAGCTGTCAAAAGGGCTGGATTGTCTCTTCAAGACGAGACAAAAACGCTTTGGGATTGAACAGTCGGGCAACGGCGGAACAAGGTGATCCTTGTTGTCCATACCGATCGATGATGGCTTGTTCATTAGCGGAAACTGCACAACACACAGAAATATTAGAAAAAGACAACGGCAGGTGCAATAAAACAGGATTACAGACGACTGCCGAGCTCCAGCATTCCACTGATTACTTCCAAAGCAATAACTACTACCTTATTAATCATTAAGGGCAAAAAGAATTCCACAAAGGGTTGACCTACATTGACCCGAGTTAACTCAGTTGTCTTGTGGCACGCTGCAGTTTCACAATTTCCCCGAGCAGGACTAGCATGCTTACTGTGTTAAGCTATTTGCTCCATGTCAACCTGACTTTTAGCTGCATTTATTATGTATGAGAGGGTTAAAAGGGTTCCATGAGAAGATTATAAAAGCTTAACATTTTTGATGAGATTAATCTAGCTATCAATCTTTGCATGCACAGGGTAGTGAACCAATTATGATGTGGAAGTCAGAGAACAAATAACGTTTCCATCTTTGCGTGGCTGTATGTTCTGAACAGCTTTAAACGCATTAATTGGAGGGAGCATTATTCCTCTGCCATCCACCCTTAAGAAAAATTTATATCATACGCATGTCAAGTGTTCTTGCGAGGAACAGGGAAGTGGGGGGCGTGGGGGAGGGTGGGTGCTCGCAACTAGCACGCACTGTCAGAAGAAGGAGAATCGCTGTGGAGAGCAGGAAGGGGAGTGGATGTCATTTGCCTGGAGAGGCCGATCTGACATCTCAACTCCCACTGTCTGTCAGTCTGCCTTCCCCGTGATGTATGGATGTTATATGGCACCGCTCACCCAGCAGAACCAGTCAATACTACCACGCCGAGGAATGTTAGAGCATGAGACAATGGGAGCCTGTGACCCTTGTTATGGAATGACAAAACTCCGAGAGGGTGGGGTGGGGGAGGGGGCTGAAGCGATCTGGGCTTACGAAGAGGGTGGGGGGGGCTGTTTTATCATTCAATATCACATAGTCTGCAGTCCTGTGGTGGCATTTGAAAAATTGCACACTGGAAAACAACTAAACAAAAACGGCTTTATGGATGCCATCTGTGGCTGCGTTTAGGTTGGTTTACTGGCAATAATCCAATGTGTATTTTAAATACAAAAATAATACAAATCAAACACTGTCAGATAAAGAGAAAGAGGGGGGGGACCCAACCCTACTGGGCTTATTTTCTTTATTGCTTCTGGTATTTGTGTTTCCAACCAGCCTCCATCAGGACAGAAACAGGCTTTCAATATATTGCATTAAGAAGTATTACAAAAAGACTGGATTAAGTGAGGAAACAACATCGTTTAACTTCATCTGTGTGAACAATCTGAAGTATTACATCCGAAATAAGAACTTAATTAAGAAGGAAAACATTTTGGCTCTGCGTTTTTAGCCCTAACACAGCTTTAAAGTATCATTTCTGCATGCAGTCGTTAGGCAAAATGCTCGAAATTAGCGGAAAGGGACACAAAGTGGATTCGATTTCGAGTCGATTTCTCAACCGACTGCACGCATCGCCTATTAGGACCCCCGAGGTGTGTTTGCCCGTAACCGAAGAGAGGGCCGAAAAATTCTGCACGCCACATAAAATGCCCGATCCAGCCCTCAACCCGAGGTGAGGTCTCTGTGTATGCAGGCGACGGGCAAAGGACCCCCGTTTCTCCAGCTCGTAGCCCACGGGGGGCTCTGTTCCTGCCTGCACGCCAGTGCCGTTATCTGCTGCTTATTATTTGGCTGAATGAGCCGGAGCGGGGCTCATGGGGCTCGCTTCTGACATAATGACTGATTACAGTCTTGTGGCTCCCTTCTAAGAAATCCCACTGTTGCCACCATTGCGCCAAGGCAGCTCAACATCACACAGGCGAGACCAATGTACGAGTGGAATCAGAGGAGGAGGGGGTGGCTGTTTTTTTTTACAGTGACAGCATAACTGTTACCCAGTCACTGAGCTGTCATGACTGACAGAGACCCCGGTGGACACCTGGGTCATCAACCTACTTGTCATCAGGTGTCTTGTTAACAAGCACCTCTTGAAATAATAACCAGACTGCAAAGAAGAAGAAAAAAAGTGGCTAAATAGTATTCTGTGTTTTTTAATTGGACCTCGAATAGTAAGGCTACATTTGCTCTTCTCCTTCCTGCAGGAATGTGATACATACTAATGCCTACCGACATTAAGCCCATAACATGAGCCCGTGCTATGTCTGGAATGAACCATCCGCAAAGCACAAAACCTTTTATTTCCGAAGGCACAATGCATTCTCACTTGTGAATATGAAATACAGATGCCTGTGTGACAGGAAGTCTGAAAACAACACAGAACAGGCGCTGTCAATAGCTACCGTTTCCAAACAAGAGAAGTCACGCTGTCAGCACTTTTCAAACGCCAGCTTTCAGGCAGTCAATTAGGTTCAAGGTGAGACAAAAATGTGTTGTCATTTAAACGGTTTTGCTCCATTGGGGCGGTGCATCAATTCAGTCATCTCCATTCCAGAGGTGACAAAGGGCTGGCAGGGAAGTTTATATTTGCCAGTAGATACACAGTTCTGCTGTCATTACACCAACCCGAGATGAAGAAGGGATTTGCAGGTGCACACATTTAAAATGCGCCGTTCCCTGCGAGCAAAGCCTCATAAAGACGGAAATAAAAAACAAACCAAAAAAAAAGGGGGCTACCGGCGAGGAAGCTGCTGGCTGAGGCGCTCTGCCCCCTGCCAGAGCCGGCCCCCTCCTGCTCCCACACTCCTAAACCCAATCCCGTGCCATCGATTAGGAAAAATCAATTTAAGTCACAAGCGCAGAGAGGAGACGCTAAAATGCTGCAATACATTTGAAGTTGCAAATGGAATGAGGTTTTGATGAACTCGACGAATTCACCTTGGTTTAATAAATGACAAATATGCCCTCTCTTAATTAAGAAAAAGAGAAAACGACCCTCGTGCGATAGAAGCATAAATCTTTCAGCGTGGAGCTATCCACGTGTATGAAAACACTTTAATTATCAGCCTTCAAAGAAAAAAAAAAAAAGCGTCTGCTCTCTGGAAATCTTATCAGGTATGAATGGAGAAATGGTATTTTAATTTAAAAACATTAAGCAGGATATTGTAATGCACATTTCTGCGAGGCATTCATGTTTTGTGTTCGATTACAAGCTCTTTTGAACTGAAAGTATGTCAGAAAAAAATGTTATAATGGATTTTTTTTAACCCACAGATAACAGCGAAACACTATTAAAATTTATGTTTTTCAGTGCGCTCGGATCTTTTCAAAGATGTTGAACTAAAGCGTGGATAGATACCTGAACCAGCGTACTAGCCTTGAGCCCAAGGACCCGAGGGTCGGAGGGTTCGTCTGCGCCAGGCGTTCAGGCGATTCAGCGCCTCACAACAAAGAAGCTCAAAACAGCTACAAACAGACAGCTTAAGGAGACGAAACAACCCAAACTCGACATCGTTTAAATGGCACATGTACACGTTTGTGCCCTGAGGTCCCAATTACTTGTGGTACCTACAGTTTCTAGAGTCGGAGGAAGCACCTTTGGCTATCAGGTTCTTTTTCTGTGGGACCAGCTCCCAGGTTGGATTCAGGAGGCAGACACCTTCTTTACCTTTAAAAACAAGCTTCAGACCGTCCTCAGGGCTGGACTCTGAGCCTCGCTGCCATAAACTCATTGAGTACTTCTCCACATACACCGATATTTCTCATCATTAACCTTTGTGTGCTCTCTTGTATAGTTTTTCCTTTCTGGTCCTGTTCTTTCTCCACTGTCTATGATCCTCATTTTCTTTCGCCTTTTTCTCTTCACTCCTCGAGCCAGTCATGGCAAACCGATGTCCCTTACTGAGCACGGTTCTGCCAGGGATAAATTCCCATCAAAGCGAGGTCTGTCGCCAAGTTTACTTAGAGAGGACTGTCAAAGTTCACCTTCTAACACTGCAGGACGCATCAAGAGATCACTGTTGTTAATTTTATACCACTTCTTGGCTTATTTCTTGATTCATCATCAAAAAACATGAAGGGAACCGACCATTTGGCAATGCCCCTTTTTATTCAAATGGTAAGACTGAGGGGGGGGCCTGAGTTGTTATGTGCAAATCTGCACCTGATACTTGCAGATACAGCAGCCAGAGAACAAGGAAGCTATCTTCATCTCTCTTTGCTGGCCAATTAGTGGTCAGATCAGGAGGTCCCGATGGTTTAGGGAGGCGTAAATACTAACCGTCCATTTCCATTCATTTGTATGCGGCTGCAGGTGCACTACCTTATTATGTATTCAAGCCCAAACCTGCCTCCCAAACAGGCCATAAATTAACTTCTTTTAGGGCTTCGGTCTCAGAGAAGCATTGCATCTTTGTTTGAAATCCTCTTCCCTCGTCTAAAGTTCACAAAGGAAGGGGGGGGCCCTTCAGAACAAAAGAAAGCTATCGATATTGAAGCAAAAAAACTTTGGTGTTATACTGTAAAATGCACATAGACAAATGTATCAGATTTTACAGAGTAGTAAAGAGGCTGATGTACTGCGGCTCCGTCAGGCTTTGTCAGTTTGATAGCTTTTGGATACCTTTTAACACCACCGACAGGGTCGTAAGAGTGGCTTGGCTTGCTTTAAATGCTAAGTTGACATTTTTGGGTCCATATCTGCACTCCAGACGAGAATCTATCCTTTTTTTCCCCCTCCCTCTTAAACCTTCATTTTCCCCGGGCCGGGTCTGCCATCGTGGGCCTCGGGTTAACAGCGCCGTACAAGAAACTGCTTTTTTGGAGATACAGATACAGTCGCGAGGGCTTACTTCATCAAGTAAGCAGCGACTGATTGGACTCCTCTGCTGTTCAGTGGTCATGTACTGCAGCCGCTCTTATCTGCAAGCATTACAGCTGCAATACAAAAAAAAACAAAAAACAGAAAGCACGCATTCTGCATTTACATCTGCAGAAGCTAGTTAATGCTTTGTGCTCGCGCCCTCTTGTCATGCAGTCTTTGTATCTCTGCCTGCAGAGGTTGTTGAGTGTTAAAATGTGCCTGCTAAGTGTTTTGACCCCCCCAGGGACAACTTAACTAAGTGTCAAATTAAGGGTACAGGGTTGGCTTGCAGATAATTAAAACTGCAGTCTGAAAAACATAAGAATTTTTTAAAGCGCACTGACACCGGTCACGGTTACGTATAAACTCGAGCTTGACAGCGAACCAGCCTCGCAGGCCTTTATTAAAATTGAATGCATAAATTAATGTGACATGCCAGGGCAATTCAAAGCACAGCCGAAGACTGGGGTGCTCCGCCAGTGCGGGAGTGGAAAGCAACACTGAAGCAACAGTCCAATTCACAGGCAACCGGTGATCTTCCGCCCACCTCCGAACTGCTCGACGTCCTTTTCCTATTCACCGTGGATGCACGGGGGTGCGCCCACCTACTCTTTTCTATACAATTTAGCAAATAATACTGTGAAAAGGTGGTCCCGTGGAAATACAAGCAGGCCTACTTTGTGACAGAGTTATCAACAGCAACACATGAACCAGCTTTCCACGCATTTCCAGCAGCCACAACAAGGACTAACGAGCCTTGACATACTGAGGCAGACCACCCAGCTATATTAACACCCACATAAGTAAAGTTTCTATGTGGGGAAACTGCAAAATATCCTGAGAAATCAAAAAATTATCCTACTACGGGTGCACTGTTGGGTTTACTAAATACCAGATGAACAGACAGCATTTTTCTCACCAATCAGAAATAGATGTTTTTGCCTCACCCTGTGTTTTTCTGACATTAGTACAGCAGAACATCCCAGCATGTGTATTTAACTATACATCTCAAAAAAAGGGAAAAAATGTAGTGTTATGTTTCTACACTGTAATAAATACACAAAAAAGATCATATTGATGCCTTGCGTTCAAACCCTTCCTCGAGTAACCTCTGCTAAAACTTTGCTCTTGACCTTATAACAAATATTGATGCATTTCCCTGCATCCTACAACTATAGCGGCATTTTAAAAGGCATCTGACTCTGCGCCGGCTGACTTTTACACATAAAATGCTCTCAAACACCGGGGTCACTGTCTACACAGCTACGCAGAATCAAGGAACTAATTGTCCCTCCTTTCCATCAAGCCCCAGCTGAAGTCTCCATTTCAACTCTAACCCCATTTCCTACAGTTTAGTGTTCATGGGGTTGTGAAAGCTTGTGTCAAAACCTTTGCGTCCAAGCTCTTTATAAGACAGGACAGCTAAAGTGTTGAGAGGCACAGACCTCGAGGACCTTTCCGTGGCCATGTGCCTCCGTTTTTTTATTTTCAGCCTTTGCTTTTCTTCTTGTGTGACATTCCTGACAGAGAAAGGGCCCCAGCAGACTGACCTGTCTCACTCCTAACAGCATGATAACTCCAGTTCTTGGGGACGTTTGAAAAACCAAGAGCCTTGAGGAATGTGAATACGCTCCAGCGGGTGGCCAGCTGGTGATTTCTTTTATTTACTTATTTAGTTTTTTATGAAACAGGTTTAAATAAAGTAAAGATTAAAAAAAAACCTCCACATTTGGAAACTGTATCTAGACTACATATACTAGCGTGTGTCTATAGGATTATACAGGAGACACAGCTACCTATCATTTAAAACACACAAGAGAAAAATCAGCCACCAAATACAAAACTCCCTGAAGATGTTTATGTGACGCTTAGCATGTCAGCATCCAGCCGCGGGGATAAACAATCATTCGACTGCAAAATAGGTTTTTTTAAATCCATCATTTAGACAGCCTTTATGAGAATTCAGAAAGCTCTTCTTCTGTAGTGTCCTTATTTAAAAAAAAAAAAAAAAAAAAAAAAAAAAAAAAATTTAAATAAAAATAAAAAAAAAAAAAAAAAAAAAAAAAAAAAAAAAAATT
>VUQG01005222.1:61564-117523 GCA_015106755.1 Etia nguti | reverse complement strand
GTTGCCTCCTGTCGCTCCGTTCAATATCCCCGTAAAAATCGCCTCTATCTGCCGCTGCAGCTCCACTATCCGAGCCCCGGCGGTGATGAAACGGCGGATTCCTCGCGTTGCATCCACGGTACACTGTCCCCTTAGATCCCTTTATGGCACAAGGCGTCCTTTCTGTGTGTGGGGAGGCTACATCACGTCCCGTAAAAAGCTTGAAAAACGCCAGCAGCTCCTCTCGCCACCATGCGCTCGGGCACACCAACACACGATTTAAAAAAGAAAAGGAAAAAAAGAGTATCCAGATGAATTTAAGTGGGGGGCAAATGAGGAGTGGGGACAAGAGGAGGTAGGGAAGGGAGGGTATCTTGTGAGAAAAGCCCCACGGAAGAGGTGAGGAGTGTGAAGAAGAAGAAAAAAAAAGAAAAAGAAGCTAAGTTGTTTGGGTCCAGAAAAACTGAGCTCTCTGCGACTATGACAAACCAATTGCGCGCACTGCCTGGGAGTAATTCTGTACGGAGACCAAGGGGTTTTGGAGAGCCAGTGAAAGGTGAGAGGAAAAACTCGGATGTGGATTGCCGCTCTCGCCGTGTACTCGGGCTCCACCTAGCAGCAAACACGAGATAACATCCTGCAAAGCAAGGGAAAGAAGAAGAAAAAATAACTCTCCACCTATATCTCGCCTCAGGCTGGCAAGGAGTCCTATGTTATATTACATTCTGTGTGTGCGCCTGTGAATGCAATATTTATACCGAAATCCTCTGCTTCTCTCTCAGAAGGTTCAGCGATTCTTAAGAATACAACTGGAGTAAGAAGTGCCCATCAAAAGCTTAATCGAGGGAAAGGCGAGGGAAGATTTTGGATGATTATTAGGAGTAATTCAGACGAGTTAGCTGGAGGCCGGTACATATTTATCCCATGTAACTCCAGCTGTTCCCTTTAGTGTATATTATATTGCCAAAAGTATTCACTCACCCATCCAAATCCTTGAATTCAGGTGTTAGAATGTGCTTCAGCATACCAAGAAACTTTGGGCAAATTCACACTCACTACTTTGTGAGAAAAGTTTGGGGATGGCCCCTTCCCGTTCCAACATTACTGCACATAGTGCACAAAGCAAGGTCCACAAAGACGTGGATGAACGAGTTTAGTGTAGAAGAACTTTACTGGCCTGCACAGAGTCCTGACCCCAACCCAACAGAACACCTTTGGGATGAATTAGAGCCAGACTGTGATCCAGGCCTTCTCATCCAACATCAGTGTCTGACCTCACAAATGCGCCTGTGGAAGAATTATCAAAAATTCTCATGAGCACACTCCTGAACCTTGTGGAAAATCTTCCCAGAAGTGTTGAAGCTGTTATAGCTGCAAAGGGTGGACCAACATCATATTAAACCCTGTGGATTAGGAATGGGATGTCACTCAAGTTCATATGCATGTGAAAGCATATAAGGAAATACCTTTGCCAATATAATGAAAGACAGTTATACAAAATGAAACCCCAGGGTGGCGGATAGATGTAGGGATTAGAAAAACAAAACACTAAAATCTTTCATGACCTTTGAAAGCAGCCCCAGCTGCACCCCATCTCCAGCTGGAGCCAGCCAGCCACTCGCCCTCTCAATCATTCTATAGCCAATTAATCACTTTAATAATCCTAATTACAATCAAACAATAAGTAATCATCCAATCACTCACCCAGTGCTCCGCTAATGAGCCCATGCAAACACAGAGCTCGTAAAGCACATTTTTTGCACTTGTTTCCTGTCTGAACACCTTGAATTCCTCAACACGCCGATGAAAAATAACCGGACGCCCGCTCTTGCAAAGATGCAGCGTTATCTCTGCCTGGCACTGCTTTCTACGCGCTCCCAGCACAAATGAATTTCTTCAGGTAGAGGACTGACCAAAGCTCCCCGCCATTACACTCGCATAAAAACCCAGGTAGCTTCAAAGTGACAGCTTAAGTGCCATGCAACACCACTGCACATTAAAAGCCTGCACTTTAGCAGTGCAGCGAACACCACAGCAATACTGGGAGAACCAGTTTCCCGCAGATTAAAAGAATACAGGCCTGAATCAGATCAGATCCTTTTTGTTTGACTTCCGGATAACACGCACTTCATGAGTTAAGCATAAACAGTTTTATCCCGGCACTGGAACAGAACGGCATTTCAAACACTTGGAAATGAAGGCAAAGTTAGACTTATGTCTAGTGTTATTGAAGAAACGCAAAATCATGAAAGTGATAAGAAATGTCCACAGACCGCATGAATGTGGCAGTCTCCTTTGTTGAATTTTAAAAAGCGAAATGAAAAATAAAATCTGTGCCAATAAAAGTTTGTCCAAAAAAAAAGAGTATTCAAGAATTAATGGTATTTTTATTTGATTCTTGTCGGTATTCCGAAATGTTCTGTTGTGTAGCAAAGAAAAAAACTCGGATCAGACAATGACAGTAATGGACAATAAACAGCAATCTGACAAACATGTCAAGTACTCATCCACGCCATTAAAAATACCTTCTATTCCCTCTCATTCACTCTCTCATTTATAGCAAGTGTATCAGCTCAGTTCTTACTTTGTACCGAAAGAGATTTATTTATGCAAATTCTACTGTGATTATCCTCAAGACAGAGATAGCATTATGCTGTCTGATGAAAACATTTCATTTCAGCCAAAGCAATTTTTATTATTTTATTTTTTTTAAGCACGCACATTTATTTTCATATGCCTCTTCGAAAATGCTAAATTAGAATGGGTTCAATTTTGGAGGTGAAGTGCTTTTATTAAATCAAACTCAACACCGCGTAAACACGGTTATCATGGTCCAAATATCAACGGCTGAAATCATCTCACCATAAACAGAACATCTTCGCATAAGGTGGGCCCTGGGCAATTTTACAACTTTAAAGCTGCTGTGATCATTATTTTTATATTAAGAACTGATCACACAGCTGCTTGCAAATGCAAGGGGTCGCTTGTAGAGATGAACCCGCGGAGAAACGACGTTAAGATCATCAGATGCGTGCAGCTCTGTGAAGCCTTGGAGTTTCAGCCCATAACCTTATTGTTTTGGTTCACTCTCACAGCTCTCATCAGCCTTGTTGTCAGACACAGCAGCAAGCAATTTTAGTATAAAGGTTTGGAAAAAGAAAAAAACTAAACAAAAAGGGTCTGTACAGCAGCTGCCCAGTGCAAAACAAACAACAGATATATTGGAGCATTTAGCCGCTAAAGAGAGAGTGAATATTGGGCAGGTTGCTAGCGTTGCATTATGCTAATTTAAGGCAATATAATAGGGTTTTATATCAGTGTTTTTCCTCCTAACTCGTTCCATCATAACCCATGCCCAAAAAGTCAGTAACTACTGGACAAAAGAAAAAAGATAACCTTCAGGGCTAAAGAAAAAAACTAATGCACTGGAGCCAAAAACTGAAGTTGTTTACCCGAGGCTAGTTTTAAAAGTGTTTTGGTCTCTAGGGCTAATAACCTGCTACATGGCAGCTACACCGGGTAAATATACGTATAACTAACTCTTTTAAGTTGTATTAAGGCTTAAAGTTTGTATTCATCTAGAAAGTGGTATATTTTTTTTAAACAAGCAGATGCTAATTTGGTTGCTAGCTGCATGTTAGATAATTCGGCTAATTTGCCCCTGGACTGGACCTCAAGACCATTTTTTGTGTACTTAGTCGCTTTTTAGAGAAATTTAAAGACAGTTATCTAACTAGACACATCTTTTTTTTATTTTGTACTTTTATTTAAATATGCCACAAAACAAAGACTATGAAATGTAAATGGGTAAAATATTCAGGAGGAAATGGAGTATGTAGCAAACAGTTTTTTCCCCCCGACTGGCTCATTTCAGCATTTCAGTTCTATGACACTGTGTTATTGTATAATTGTGTGTCTAACATGCTAATGCTAAATATCCATCTGCCAACAGATTTGCTAAATACAGAGAGTTAAGCACCTGAGACACAATCATAATTGAACACCATAAAGTGACGCATGGCACTATAAAAACCTCTGTACAGCTACTCACCATGCTGTTGTAAGAAACTCTTGCCAAATACAAAGCTGTTCAGGAAAATTAAGGCTTATGGGGACAGTTGTTGTGCAAAGTGAATCCAGTAATGAAGAAGCCATTTTGCCCGTTTAACCATGCTACCATGCCTAGGAATTATCTTCTTCACTGCACTCAGACAGCTTATACAGTGTTACTCAGCTGTTTGTGGGGAAGCACATAGAGGTTGGAAAAGTACTATTTGCGTTGTTGTAAAAACACACTCACACACACACAAAAATGTGGTTGAACATACAAGTTGGCCACATGTAGCGGGGGTCAAAATTCATAGGCTGCACCCTCCTGAGGGCGCATTTGTTGGCCGATTGCATCACAGCGACGCGATGAAGGCTGTCCAAATTCGTAGACTCCTCCAAATGCGTCCTCCGGTTCCCCAGATTTGAAGGATGGGTCGGGTGTATCCTTCGTGGCTCACCATATCCCAGAATTCATAGCGTGGCCCAGCCAATTTCAGTTTCCAACAATGGCGGCAGCTACTTAGTTTCAATATTACTCTTATTACTCTTTCTGGGTCACAAAATAAACTTTTAAGATATTTTCAGGTGAGAATGTAGCTGTGTAAACTTCAAATATCTGCTCGTTTTATCAAGACATCACATATTTGCAAAAGTGCTCCGACGTTTTCGGAGACGTCCGTTACCCACCAGCTCGACAGCTACACGGCTCACTAGAGCCGGCGAGAACAGCGAACTCCCGGCACATCGTTTTCAAACCCCCGCGGTTTTTCGCTACTCAGGTTAAACATGATATATAAGTCACTTAGATAACTTAAAAACGTAGCTGTTTGGCTTTTTTCAGTGTTTTATTTGTTTCTGAATAAATCGGTTTGGCTGAGATTACAGCTGAATAAACGTCAAACAGACACAGAAGTGTGACATGATCGAGAATTTACGCCAGTATCCTGTTATATTTTAGATAGCGTCTTGGTGGAGTTTAAACTCCACCGAGACAGCTGGTGACGCAAATCTGAAGGCTAGACCGTCCAATTTCACAGCCGCTCACTTCCGGCCTACCCGGCCTCCTGAGGACCCGGCCCACGTAGACCGCGAAGGCCGGGTCCTCAGGAGGATGCAGCCTCTGAATTTGGACACCCCTATAGTTAGTCCCATGACGAGCTAAGAACACCAAGTAACTGAACAGTTTGTAGCAGCATCTTTAGCAGCAATAGCTTGAAGTAATCGTTTTCTGCAAGACTCTACCAGCCTCTCACACGCTGCTGTGTTTGCAAATATTCTCTTGTTTAATGTTAGCTGTCGGGTAGGTGGCCTCACATTTCACTGTAAAATACTTTGGTTTATGAAGAGGAGTTCATATTCGACTAAATGACTGGAAGGTGTTCAGATCCTGTGGATGCAAAACAAACCCGAATCATCACCCCTCCACAACTGTGCTTGTAATGATATGCTGTGTTTGGTTTTCGCCTAACGTTGAGTTGTGCATTATGGTCAAACACCTCCACTTTGGTCTCATCTGTACAAGTGTTGTGGCTTGTTAGGATGCAAGTTGGCAAATCTAAGCTTTGCTGCTATGTTCTTTTGAAGGAGTCATGGGTTTCACCTGACAAACCTTTCAAACAAGCCAAACTTATTCAGCCTTTTTCCAATTGTAATGTCATGAACTTTGACTTTCATGACTGATGCCCGTAGAGTCTGAGATGTAGCTCTTGGTTTTGTTTTGTTTTTTGCAGTTTCTCTGAGCATTGCACAGTCTGACCTTGGGATGAATTTGCTGGGACATCCACTCTTGGGAAAACTGCGATTATGCTCCAGACCACCAAACTGCCAAAACCTCTGCTTTTATAGAGGTGCTCACACTTGCTGATGATCAGTTAATCAAGTGTAAATGATTATCAGCACCAGGCGAATACTTACTCTCTTAATTTCTATGGAAGCAATAAGGCTTGCATAGAGGATTGCATAGAGTCCTGTGAAAAATCTTATATTCACATGACTGGTAAAATGACCCACATGAGAATGGTTGCTCTTACCTAAGCAAGACACCACTGCCTTCCAAAATGACATACGAGCGTATTTTGAACTAATGCCCACATATGACATGACTGCCTACTTTATGCCTACTAAATCAAGACATATGATTTCACAGCGCACAACTTTGGCCCTTTTTGGACTTTTTCACAATGATTTATAAATATGATTTCTATGACTGATAAATGATTGATGATTTATAGTGTTTTTTGATTTGCCACTACTGTAGCTATGAATTCATTAAGGTTACACACACTTAATTAAAGTAAGACTATATAACTTTTGAAAAAAGCAGCAACGCAAATTAAAAGTCTACTTCTTAAGCTACAAGAGCACTTTTGCTCTTTCAACACACTTTCAAGAGCTGTAATTGGGATGACATGACCCGTAGCATATGGTGGCAAAATGTAAACACTAGCTGAAGTGATGTTATTGACAGTGGTGAACTACTCATAGCACTCTGCACTGCATGAAGTTTAGCGTTTAAACTGTGTCTGATTTCCACTTGTGCTCACGCAAAAGCCCTTTTCAGACATGAGATAGGCCGGGTTCTGTGACTTGTGACAGAAGATTGTCACTAACTCACTAGACTTGTTGCCAGACTATTATCAGGATCAACTCTAGTGAAACGCAGTCACGAAGAACAGTTCGTCCGTGTGTGCTGTGCAGAACTTCCAGTTGAAAGAGTTCTCTTCTGAAATGGGAATATTGAAAGATACAACAAAAATGTCTTGATCTTATTGAAATTGAGAAATGCACTTGACTAAACACAGGACACATGCAGACATTCAGCTTGTGTGTACCTGTTAATTAATGACAACTGCATGCCACTGTTGTTGGATGTGATGATTAACTGTTACTAGATCTAACCTAGTGAGATTGCCTCTGGAAGTTTGACGTAAAAGTGACAGGATGCGGATTTGGCATGAAGCTGGCGTGTTCAGATGAGGGCAGATTAAAGGAAAAGCTTCTTCTTCTGTTTCTTCTGATGAGGAAGAAGACATGCGACAGCCTCTCATAGCCACACATTGATCGTTTTTGTCTTGTAGCCTCCATTGGAAAAGGGCTAATCAGGGTTCTCAGAATCAATTAAATGCATACAGAAATCGTGTGCATGGCTGAATTTTACTTCTGCTTATCTCCTTATTTTATCTCACTTTAATTAACCTGTTTTGTTGCTTAATTTGTTATATGGTGGATTTATCTTCAGTGCATGCACACTCACAACTACCCACAGTCAGTGGGCACGACATGCCTGCCTACCTACATCTAACATTACATCAGCTGCAATAAACTTTACTAAGCAACACCTACGTTTCTTTCACCCACTTCAAGCTAAGTTCATTTTTTTGGCAAAACTCTCAGGCAACCATGTCATTCCAGTCCCTCACACTCCAAAACAGAAATGCAAAAATTAACTTAACACTTCAGAATAGAGAACCAGTTTTAGCCAAAATGGTTGGTCTAGCAGCTATTACCGTCATGGCTTTCTTAATATAGCACAGTCCAACACAGTGGTTGTGAGCTATTTTGTTTGTGTTTCCAGCTGTGTGGGTGTCCGTGCGTGTGTTGCCTTGTTTCTTTTTTCAGAACAATAAACCTCCTTAAAATCTCATCCATATGAGGTCTAAGACATATCAGACTTGAATAATTTGACAGCAAGTAATAATATATACGCGTCCACTTGAGATTAATTTGTGTCTTAATGACTAGGGGAATAATGATTTTGACCAAACCTGGAAAAAATGAGTTTATAATTCAATGTAGTGAAATTAAAAGCTGGATCGATGGTTCTCTCATGCATCGGATGAGTGGAATCTCATCAGTTTGTGTGTGTGTGTGTGTGTGTGTGTGCTATGAGCTGGTGTGGGGGTGAGGTTAGATGTATCCTACACACTCCTACTACCATGTAGGCAAAGGTTGTGTTCGTGAAAGCATGCATGAAAAAGACAAAGAGCAGATTACACACACACACATACAAAAATGTAACATCAGCAAGGTTGGATTGAGCAAATCATGCCAAAGTAAAAGTTTTCTGCTAGCATGGGGGCAAATATCAAACGCTATTTAAAAAGCTGCAACAACAGGAGCTCTGTTAGTAATCACATATAGGTAGAATTTAGCGATGTGTTGCTTGACATTAGAGTTTGACCTTCGCTATGTTTAAAGCTCCACATGTCGGAAAAAAAAAACCCAGTCACTACACTTACACACGGTACATTCATAGAGACGATACAAATAGAAAGACTGAGGCTCTGTGCTAAAAAGAGACTTCCTCAACCCACATCTCAGCGTTTCAGAACACCTGCACTCGGCTTTGGCCCGGCAAAAATCTGCACACTTATTGAAAAGTTTATTTTGAAAAGTTAAGTTTATCTTATATTGTGCTATTCATGTTATTTAAAGGTGTAGGTAAGGCTGGGAGAGACGAGATCAAATCTACAGGAATTCAAAGAGGCACGGAGAATGATGCATGTCCTACTTCTGCTTTCTCTTGTTCCGGAGTTCTCATTGGTCGGGTGGATTTCCACCTTTGAAATGAGATCAGTGGAATGTAAAAGGAAAGACTCTTTCACTGTTTATGTCATCCCTTTTTATGCCAATGGAATGACTTGTGCACATTATATTTCTATTATTAGTAAATTATATGGAGTCAAGACACAATCGCTACCTTTAGAGAGACTGCGGCGCAGAGAAATGCAGTCAAATATGGGCATGCAGTTAGGAACAGTATAAACAGAACTTCCTCCTTCAAGAGTTATAGCTTCAAAAGAGCCAATTTAGTAAACTTATCTTTCGGCAAATTGCTTTGACTGAAAACATGAAAGGAATGGTAAGTTAACATTTTAGGAAATATTCTTATTTGCTTTCTTTACGACAGTTAAATTAAAGGAGGACTACTCGCTCTGCGGAATACTTAATGATGCCAAAGTGAAAGGCCATAGTAAGAGGCTATTAGATTAGCTTAGCATGAAGACTGGAGGCAGTGGTTCTTTCCAGAGCTAAAAAATGCAATTACCGGCAACACTAAGGCACATTTTGTAATATGTTGTATCTCATTTGCTTCATCTGCAGTCAAAAAGGTACAAAGGAAGCACCACAGTGTTTTTCATTGGTGATATATTGTCACAGCGAAGGTGCCAGGAAGCTAGCAGGGCCATTGCAGAAATACTGGGTAGATAAGCGGGTTAATTACATAACATGCAAAATTAATTGAAACGTCAGCTTCGTGTTACATTATATGTTAATTTGAGTGAAAAGATATCCAGATTATTACAATTTAAAAATGTTAGACTGATCCATCAGTTTATCAAGTGTTCACAGTAATCGGGTGTCAGAATAGTTTTTTAATCCCTGACAAAATTATGCGGTTGCCGTTGCTCCAAGACGGTAAAAACAGTAGGTGAGTAAACTAAGTTAAATAATACAATATGTTACAAAGTTACAAAATATAAAAAACTACCTCTAATATATACAAATAGCTCAATTATAAATATCCTAGTATATAACACAAAGTAAAAATATATGGTTGAAATTGAGTTGCCACTTTATTTTCTCTGTACAGGATGTGCAAATATTAAGTGTGTACAGTTACTGCAGTGTGTACTGTGCATTAGATGGAGCAGTTGTACAGATAGCCACAGGCAGGAATGATTTCCTGTGTCATTCAGTGGTGCATTTGGGTAATCTCAGCACGTCATGGAGTTGGTAGGAGGCATTGTCCAGCATTGTCCTCATCTTGGACAAGATCCACCTCTCCAACAACACCTTAAAGGAGACCAGCTCCATCCCCACAGCGTCACTGGCCTTGCGTATCAGTTTATTAAATTTATTGGCATCTGCGACCCTCAACCTGCTGCCCCAGCATGCAACAGTATAGAGGATGGCACTGGCCACAGCAGACTCGTAGAAAATCCTGAGCATTGTCCGACAGATGTTAAAAGACCCCAGCCGCCTCAGAAAATAGAAACTCTGGCCCATTCCTAAACAGTCCAGTGGTGTTTAACCAGTTTATTTTCAGTGTGTACTCTGAGGTATTTATAGACCTCCACTGTGTCCACATCGACCCCCTGGACTGAAACAGGGGTCACTGGTTTCCTGGTCCTCCTAAAGTCCAGAATCGATTCCTTGGTCTTTGTCACTTTGAGTTGAAGATGATTCTACTCGTACTACTTGACAAAGGAGTCCACCAGAGCCCAGTACTCCATCTCATCACCCTAGAGTCACCACAGAGTCATCAGAAAACTTCAGGAGTGGCAGGTGTCTGCACAGTGGTGTAGAGGGTGAATAGGAAAGGTTGAGGACGGTCCTTTGTGGTACTGCTGTGTTGCTGATATCCTTGTTATACACATTGTTGAAGACGCACATATTGCGGTCCTTCTGTCAGGTCAACAATCCAGGACACGAAAGAGACATCCACCTGCCTCGCTGTCAGCTTATCACCGTGGAGGGTTGACCTGAAGGTATTGAATGCACTGGAAAAGTAAAAAAACATGACCGTCACAGTGCCTGCAGGTTGATCCAGATTTGCGTAGACACAATTGAGCAGGTAGATGACGGCATCCTCAACTCTGTAAGCAAACTGAATGTGATCCAGATGTGCTCTCAATATAGGTCAGAGTTGATCCAGGATGAGTCTTTCTAGGGTCTTCATGACGTGAGAAGTCTGTGTAATCCTGGGGGCCATGGGTAACTAGTGAAAAAAACTCACCAGCAATATTTGGACATGCAAAGGCTGGAGACATAAAGCTTTAAAAAAGAGAGAGATACAAATTTGACTGTGTTATCAAATGATGGTCTGTATATGCCAGAATTATGCATTAACTATTAAGAAACTACACTTGTGTGTTTACTGAAATTGAACATACGCTAAAATGTAAACTGTCCAAGTTTGTTTCTTTTTGTGTTTTTGACTGGCACTTGGATTTTTGTCTTTCTGGGATCTTTCTCTCTCTCCCAGTGCTCCCAGTAGCCAATCAGTCCTGGACAAATGAACAGGATCAATCTTTCCACTAACCCTTGAACTGTCACTTAAACTGCTTCTGTCTGTGGAACACTGTATGATAGCTGTTCCTAGAAATAAAATGGGTGAAATACCTGCCTAGCACCAGACAACAAAGAGGGTTAGCATCTACACTCATGTGGAAAAAAAGCTTAAAAGCAGAATTTTGACTTTTTTTTTTATCTGAACCATTCAGGTGTGTGTTAACACAATGCCACAATCTTCCCAGGAGTCGACGTCCCAGCAAATTCACTCCAAGGTAAGTGCTCCGAGAAATTGCAAAATCCCAAAAGCTATATGTCAGAGTATAGACCTCAGTTAACATGGTAAATGTTAAAGTTCATGGCAGCACAATTAGAAACAGGCTTGTTTGGAAGGCTTTTTCTCTCTAAAAAGAACATGGTAGCATAGATTATGTTTGCAAAGTTGCAGCTGCACAAACCACAAGACCTCTGGAACAATATGAATTGTGGTGTACTTAGTTTTTCACAGACCTGCATAAAGTCCTGTGAAAACTAGGCAGCTGTTTGCTAGCACATCTGGCTTCGATTTAGAAGCTGATGAAATTAAGTTTGTTGTGTTTCTACAGGCTCATACTCAAAATTTAAGTGGCTGTCAAGAAATGTTGCCTTACTGTAAGCAGGTGGTCATGAGTATCGCTACATAAAAGATCAGTTAAAAAGCAGTTTTCTTAGAGATTCTTGACAAGAACCATTTTTTATACCCTGTCACACATGCAACATGGCAGCTACTTCCTCAGCTTTTCAACAAACATCACTACATTATTTATCATCATCATGACAGGCAACTCCTTGATCATCTCTCTTAAAAGTATGGTGTGAAAATGCTGATAAAATAAGATGCTGACAAAGTGATTTAAAGCCAAATACAAGCCACACCAGTGTAACTTGGCTTTAAAAATTATGACAAATATTCAAACGCCTGTACCCACAGTGTTTTATTTACCTTAAAAGGCAACATTATTAGCTTAACTCTCTCTTCTCATCCTCTCCAGGGAGATACTGTATGCTAGTCACGTGCCAGCTACACAAAGCTACATAAGAGCCATAAATACTTAATAAACTTCCAACGTATTGGGTTCTTTTTTTACAGGTGAAATTTGAAAATCGACTGTACTCTTTTGTTTAGTGCTAGTTCACATACATATTAAATATGCTCAACCAAGAAGGAACGCTAAACATGCTATAACATTTAGCATGTTTAGCTAGCTAACTAGCATGCTAGTTAGCATGCTAAGTAGCCTCCTCACACAGCTGTTTGCATGGCAACTATTCATTTTAAGTTTCTTCAAGAAAAAACTTGGGTTTAAATTCTTCTCATCTTAGTTATAATAGAAGAAATATGTGAAAATCTTTCTTGAGACAAAGGCTAAAACTACTACCCAAGAGTTATCAACTTAAAGTTGAACACTTAAATCCAATTTTAAAGGCAACATTATATAATCTGTCACAGCTGGATAGACTCTGTATGACGTGCCTTCATAACAGCAGTGAATGTAGTCAAACCACCTGTAGGGTTGTTCAAAGAAGAATTGCAATTTAACACAGTGAAAAGCATGCTGTGACGGTGTCAATCAAATACAATAATAGGTGCGGACTCAAATGTAAAGACATTTGGTGAAAGGTGCAGTCTGGTCATTAGCCAAAGTTTTTTTTTTTCCCTTCGAAACAGAGCAACGCTAGCTTTTAAACACTGAGTGGACATTTAATACATCATTCATTCAACGTTATAGCTGCTCACCTCACCTGCTGTGACTCACAGTACATTCAGAAGCCCTTGAATGCTACATAATAAAACCGAGAGCAGTACACACTGTGAAATATTAGCTTTAAGGCCCTAATTTCAGCTGTCAGATTCCCTGAGGTCAGATATTGAGGACTCATCTGTCTGTTACCTTCTCTCAGTGCTCTTTCAAGTAATGCAGGTTGTAGTTTCCTTTTAGTGTAGCGTTACAGAAAGCTGAAAAGAAGATGGAGGCAATAAATTGTCGGTAATAAGCCGGCAGGTCGGATTAGTAATCAACGACTTATAGCAAGTAATGGCACAGATACCAACTCTCACACATTGAAGGCACTTGATGACTAATCACGTTCACTCATCTCACAACTGTTGGTTATTGCACAGTGATATCTTGAAATAATATACCCTAATCTTTCATAGCACGTAAAGCTCTTTATTGATTATATTGTACTTGCAATATACCACCATTGTCTTGTAAACTCATTTTTCTTACTTTAGTATTACATGTCCGACCCGGATCAGTGCTGAATACCAGAGAAAAGTGAGGGTTGCAGTTCAGCAGTCATTTAAAAAAAAAAATTCTGTTCAATCGATTTTATTTTTATGTCTCGATTGGCTTGACATTTGCCACGGACATTCATGCTCTCAAGTGGCAGAGGTTGATTGATTTTTTGGGTGACCCTACGACTGCCCTTCTGACTAAACCCTCCAAGACACAAAACGACCTCTCAAAGTGTCTAAAATCTTCAAAAGTAGCCCCGAGACTAGCATCAAATTCCATCTGCACATTCGCATTCCCAACAGGACCAGGCTTATTGATTTGCTACGATTCATGTGACCTTTGGTCGACGACAATATCAGGCCAAACTTTCAATTTTCAGTTTTCTGACCCTGAGGAACTACTGATACAAGGCT
Organism: Etia nguti; assembly: GCA_015106755.1. Lineage (NCBI taxonomy): Eukaryota > Metazoa > Chordata > Actinopteri > Cichliformes > Cichlidae > Etia > Etia nguti. The sequence continues at coordinate 103,788 of VUQG01005222.1, read as the reverse complement.
AGAAATACCTACTCTAAGGCCACCATCAAGACAAACGTCTAGTTTTAAAACTCTTAAATCTTCCAGTCTTTTCTTTTGTTTTGCCATTTACTAGCACTGACCCAACACGCACGCCCACAGTTGCGGTCAAGAAGCTGTATTGTAGAGTGCTGCAGAAGTACTTAGTGAATTATTCAGGCTAGACCTTTTAATATGAAAAATAAAAGTACGACTTTCAGATCTTTCCGTGAGCTTTTTTATACCGTTTGGGAAAATTTCGTTCCAAAGGTTATTTGAATGTTGATGGATTTACTGGCAATAAATCAAGACAGTCAGACGATACCAGCATTCACTCTGCCAATATGATTCAGACACCGAATTTGTGACTCCTTCAGGGTGTTTTTTTTTTATTACACCATATGACTTCATATAGCAAGTGTGTTTCCAAATAAAACAGGATATCTAGAAGGCTGTACTTTTATTGAAAATGTGTAGTTTGCGTGCAGTGTAGAGGAAATTACAGTAATTTTTTTTTATGTTGTTGTATAGCTGAATCACAGCGCCCTTGAATAATCAGTCCTCGGATTAATCTCCACAGTCAACTGCAATCAGGCTGTGTGAACTTAAGTGGTGCAAAGTACTGTGTATTAGCTTTCTGCATACTATTCACACGACATACACGTTGACCTGTTAAAGATAAATGTTGGTAATAGTGTTAATCGTGTTAACATGGATATTAAGTGTGCCAGTACCTTTGTTACTGTTATCACAGTCACATATAGTCACATAGAAAGACTGGTCCCAACACAACCAGTGGTTTATTATTATATGGGTAAGGTGCAGAGTTAGATTATTGTACTAGAACTTACACCAACTCTAATATTGGACTCAGACGAATATCAAATTTGAAGTACTGACACATTTTACTTTCTTACATTCATGTTTCTGAACTCTTGGAAATTTAAATATTAATATATTCTATAAAAAGCAGAAGTGAACAACTGACCTGAACTTTCTTTTGCTCAGAGAATGTGAAATAATAATAATTTCTTTCAGCAGTCTTCGGGAATAGTTCTCCGGGTTTCTTGAAGGACATTCAAAGCTCTTCTTTGGATGTTGGCCGCCTTTTGTTCTGGTAGTAATATTGAGGCCCGGGCTCTGGGGAGGCCAATCCATGACTGATGGGTGTTTTTCTACCCAGGTATGCTTTTACTACATTGGCAGTGTGTTTGGGATCATTGTCATGTTAAAAAATGAAGTCAATCAGTCATTTTCCAGATGGTATTGCATGGTGGATCGAAATCTAACTGTACTTTTCTGTGTAATTGTGTTTCCAATTCAACAATAATTTGAACACAAAATTTCAAATGTGGATTAGTCACTCCATCAGACCTGTTGCCACTGATTTTCAGTCCAGTTCTTGCATAATTTCACATACCTCAGGCTTTTCTCCCTGTTTCCCTTTCTTAAGAAAGGCTTCTTGACAGCCACTCTTCCACTGAGACAATTTCTGATGAGGCTTCAGTGAACAGTAGATGGATCAACTGAAGGTCCAGAAGCATCTCTCAGGTCCCAAGTCAGCTCTTTGCTGTCTTTCCCCCTCTTTTTCTTAAGGACATGGCTTTCACATACTGTTCATTTGCTATAGATCATTTTTAGGTCTGCTACTTTTTCTTCTATACTCCACTTGTCCAGTTTCTTAGGTCACAGTGCACTGAAATATGCCAATTTTTCAGCTAATATCTCTTTGGGAATCATCCTGTTGATGCAAAAATACTATTTTATGCCTGTCAAACTGTGTTATCCTCGGCATTATTTATAGACTGCACTAAAGAAATGTGAACAAATCATCTGTTTTTGTTCTAGCAACACAAACGTACAGTTTAAAATTGTTCTTTTGGCAAATTGTCCTTTATGTGTATACACAGCACTGGTTGACGCTCCCTTGAGTTAGGTGCCTTTTTCATTCGTAGGTCATGGCCCTGATTCATAGGTCAACGTTAAGTCACTTAACACTGACCAATGAGTCATTCAAGCTTAACTGAAAATGAGTAAAATGCAGCCCGTGACCAAAGATAAACTTTGACAGACCTTCAGAAAGCCTGGAGAACTACTGCTAAAGTGACAATAAAACCTGGCCCCTCGGAAGCAAAATATAAGGAAATAAGGGTTGACTCATGACTTTTGCAAAGCTTTGTACATCAAATGCTGAATTGGTCCAAAAAAACAGTTAAATAGCAGCTAAAATAATCCTTTTTCAGAGTATTGAGAAAAAGAGATCAGAATCCATTTATTACAGATTTAACTAGGCTGTCTCAAACAATGACTAATGCTGACGGCCTGTGACAGGCAGGTATAAAAATATAAAATGCTGAAGCTGCTTAACACTGAGCTAAGATGTTTTTTCCCCCCTCTCTTCCTTTCTATCTTGTTTCAATCTCTTGTCTTTTTCAGCATTTGGCTGAGTCAGACCTCCCACATAAAAGTGGCTTATTGTCAGAGTAAGAGGGGAGCTACAGGGTGGATAAGCAGGGAGGTGGAAGTAAAGATATAAACGGTGAAGGGATTTAGTCAGTATCAGCTCCCTGAAAGCAGCTTGTATCCCTCTCCCCGTTGGTGAAATGACTTCTTACAGAGTGACCCTGTTCTTTCCTGCTCTCCTCTGAGGTCTTGATCCATGAAAATAAAAGCAATTGTGGAGAGGGCAGAAATAGTATTAAGTGGCTTTCTTGACCAGCCAATGCCTAATAGTTGCTTTTCCTTTGCAACAACGTGGAAAACAATGCAAATTACAGCACTACTACATTTCTGTTGTGCTGCTAGATCTGAGTCACAATTACCAGATGACAAGTTCTTTCCTAGTGTCTAAATCTTCTACATTTTAAGTTAAAATCACATCATCTTGTGAAGTAATAAAAGCACAGAGTATACTGTTCATTACACTTAAATGCATATTAGACAAATATCTAGCTTTTCCATGAACTTGTGTGGGTGGCAGCATAAAGTATTCATGCATAAGTGTGTGGGTGAGCTGTATGTGGTTAACAAGCTAGCAGTGCATGGGAGTCATATTTAATTGGAAGCATAAACTGCCCTGTTGATTGGAATCTCATACAAATGCTTTGGATTGACTGAAAACCGTTCCAACAATTCGTGGAATTGTTTCTAATTAGTGCAGCATATAAAAAAAATGCAGAGAAAATATGAATTATTAAAACAAATACATCCTCGGGCTCCAGCCATGCTAGGGACGGGCCTCACGGATGGGCCTCCGATATTTCTAAATGAGAGCAATATTACTCTTCCTTTATAGTGTATTTTATACATTTTAGAGACTATGTGTTTGCTCAAGGGCACTTAAACAAATACACTTCTGCACCTGTGATTCGCGTTCGGGTCGCTGAGGTCAGGTGTTCCTCAAAAGCAATAATTTTAAGGGCCAAGTTTAACTGCCTCAGACAAAATAGCTGGGCTGTGTATGTTTGTCTCCCAGGCCAACTTTTTTCAGATAATAACCTTCTGTGAAAGTTTTGCCATGATTTATCTGTAATTTCCTGTTGTTTGCCCCATGAAAGCAGTTGGAAAGCTGTTTTCTGCTGTCTTTTCTCCACTTAAATGTCGGTTTATAGGCAGGCCAGGTTAACCCCTCATGCCCCTCTGTCTTTCTTGTTACAGCATCTATGCCTTCTCCTGCCAAAGTGCTACCCGACTTAATAGACTGGTGAAGAGGGCCAGCTCCATCCTGGCCAGCCCCTAGACTCCATAGAGGTGATGGGTGAGAGGATGCTAGCCAAGATAATGTCCATTATAGACAACGCCTCTCACCCCCTCCCAAATTTCACCCAGCAAAGACTCCGATCTGGCTCACTGGACAGCTTTTGAAAATGTGAGGGAGGCCATAAATTTTTGACTTTAAACTGTATTTTCAAAAGTTTTACAGCTCTTCCTAGTGATAAAGACATCCCCTGTTTTCATTAATATTACACTAAACAGATAAGCAATTAAATAACACAAAGATTCCTGTTTTTTAAAAAATCTACATACATTTCTGAGTTTTTTCTAACAGCAATTGAAACAAAATCCTTTTCTATGAATTGGCAAAAAAAAAGTTTTATAATTACAGTTCAATCTGGGAAATGAGCTAATTTTACACATTTATTTCTTAAAGTTTATACCCAAATAGTTATTTCATTTACAGGAGCAGGATTTCTCTGTTATGTAGACAAACTGAAGTGTATTGTTGAAGCTGCACTTCTTTTTCCGATTAAGTGTGCAGTTAAAGTTTTTTACACAGACAGAAAAGGGGGGTATCAGTGATCCGGCGGCTCCCTTAAAATCATACAGTAGGCTCATAATGTGGCCCACAGTGTAAACCGAGTTTAACATCCCTACCCTAGTTAAAGTTTATGTGAGTTTGCTTTGTTTTGGGGACTTTAGCTCTGGCCCTACACGGCAGCCAGGCCTTCATCCATGTATGCAGGGCCTAGTTGTCGGGGCAGCCAGCAAGCGGCGCTTCAGCCCCAGCTGAACTGTCGGTGCGGCTATCGCTGGAAGTGTCCACAGAGGATCGAGTTACTCTACGCCCCATCTTTAAGCCCCAGTCAGTGCGCCGTTAGCCGCAGGACAACAGAGGATAGCTCAAGATATTGGCCGCCGGGGAAGCAGAGCGTCCACACTCATGTAAGTGACTCTCTTTAAACGGGTTTTCGCTTGAGGAAACGTTACTGAAGTCTGCGGTGTGTACCAACTTCGGCTTTTCTTAAGCTAGAGACCCCCTTTGTTAGCTTTAATGTCGCTAATTAGAGGAAAATATTGTGAGACGCCTTCTGTAGCGGTTGATCACATAATCACACCAGACTGCTTTTCAGTAGATTCAAGAGGCCTTTTTTTTCAAGTAAAAGTGTTTTGTATATACTGCAAGAAACCAGCTTGGGTGATTTTTTCTGGCCATACAAAGCCCTGACAATGTGTAACTTCTTTAACGTCTCCGCGTCGGAAGCCTGTTGCTTTCTTGCTAGATGAGATGGGGAAGGAGGAGGAGGGGTTGAGAAAATCGGATTGTCCCGATTGCCTTGTCGACTGTATTCAAAACACCACCAAACCTGGGCAGGCTATACCAGCTTTAAACAAACGATACGACGTACTAAACGCTTTATTAACAAGAAACAACAGGGGCATAGTGCTAATTTCTTTGATTTTGGAGGGTAGGAACTCCGCGATAAAATAACAGCGTTTTCTTATTAGCTAACTGTGCTTGCCACAACCCTCACAAATGATTATTTTCGTAAGTAAATGCAACCCACGGAGCTAAACTACTTTTTTGGTTGCTGATATCTAGTGTGTAATAGCGGCTAATGAGCTCCTCCGGCCTTCTGTGATTCATTACATACCAGTATAGTGTGTGCATCCTTAAGAGTGAATCACTTAAGGAATGGTAAAGCTACTTTCAGACACTGAACCACATATGTCATTGAAAACAACACCTATAGTGCACTACTGTTGCCACATTTGTGTGGAGGCAGATTTATTACATAAATACACCACTACATGAGTGAAATGCACGGCTAACATACTAGCTCATCACTCAGCATAAAGGGTAGGACACATGCAGTGATGAGTGAAGCAAATGCATAAACAAACCAGAGCTGTGGTGATCCTTTTGCCACAGATACTGGAGCTATTCTGAGAGTCTATACAGGGCTTTTAATTGTCTGAGCAATCTCCTTTAATCGTGTAATGTCTCACTGAGTCATATCACGCTTGCTTACAAAGCCACTCTCTGCAGCCAAGTGTGATGTTCCCTGCATGGGCTCTGTTAGCGAGCACTCCTTAAAAGAATTAGTCAAATATAAACGACATGATCACCTTCATCATGCATTGCTATTAGCTTTTAAAGCTTTAAAGTATCAAGGCACTGGGAGTCTTTATGAGCTTATTGGCACTGGCTTTGTTTACACAGTAGAGGAGTCACTGCTCCTTCTTTCTCTTGCCTTTCTGATCTGATAGCATGCACTTTGAAGGTAACAGGTTTTTTTTCCAAGGCAACATTTGGAGTCAGTTTCACAAAGATATATTTTTTTTGACAGGTTAGATAGAACAAATAGCTAGACTTCAGATAGATGTTTGAATCCACCCGTTGTGCAAAATGAGACTTTGATTTCAAGCACAATGGTACAACGAAATATTGGCAATTAAGACTTTTTCCAAGTAAAATACTCAGAAAATATGTGTGTGAAAGGAACAGTGGGCAGGTTGACACCAGTCAATAGAAAGGGTCATTTACTGAAGCAGCTTTTAGGGAATTTTAAAGAATAACTATAAATAAATGAGCTGATTCCTTTATAATCACGTATCCCTTTAGGTATTTTTTTTTGTAGCAAAATATAAGCATTTTTTCTCTTTGCTGTGTGTTACCATAGACATTATGAAGGCCAGTGGTAACCACCATAATATTGTTGTTCAATGATATTGAAAAAGGCAAATGAGATTGTCAAACACACCAGCGCTGCCACTAAAACCTGCTATTAATGTTGCCATAAGACCAGTTCAGTCTGATATTGGTCTATGATTGATTGGGGTCAAGCTGGCAATTACAAGCAATCAGTTTTTTTTTATAAAACAATAATTAACTGTAATAAATCATTGAAAATAAAAATCAGTTTCTGTCTCCATAGACAGAAACATTTAACTGTAACATTTGGACTTAGCAGCCTTCCGGTTCTATGGGAATATAACCGGAATACAAGCAGCTGGCAGCCAGCGGAGCTGAGTCCTCCCGCGTTGTGCTCATTGACAAAGACTCAGTCTATCCGTAAATTAGACAGCAATTATTTGCAAACCTTTGACTATCTCTCTGAGAGTGATTGCAGTCGTTCCAAGTCAGACTGAAACTATTTGCAGAAAGGTTACCACCTATCAGGTGACCTGTGCTATCACCTTACCCTCAAGCTCTGGATTTAATCACAAGTTTGGTTGAGCCAGTGTAAAGTATGTTTGCACAGTTTGCCTGACATTATCTCAGGTTGGTGTTGCATGAGATGATCCATCTTGTTTGTAGTAGTCCCCAAAGAATTTTGATTTATTTAATAAAAATTGTTTTTTTTGGTGTCGCAGAAGTAATACAATATCACCACCCAAATTACAGCTATACTGTGCTCTATCTGCTCGCCCAGCCCCCACTCCTAATATTGACCAACAGTTTAAACACTTATTTATGAGCTAAGTAACACTGCAAATAAAAAGTGAGTGTAAACTTTTAATTTATAAGGAAAAAATGAACAACAACTAAATACGAAAATTGTCATGTTAGCAGGGTGTTGTGCTAGTTTTAAAGCACCTAATAAGATTGCTTACCTGCGTCAGAGGATAATTAATTATCAGGGTTGTATGAAGTAAGATGATATTTATCTGATAAGAGCAAAATGGATACTCAAGCTTCATCTAATACCGGCTGTATGAAATTTCAGGAATGTACATTACTTGGTATTTATTCATCAATAAGAGCATTAGTGGAATATAAGGGAGCTAAGAAGCTTGAGTAGAAGCGTTTTTCTGGCAGCCTGTTTGTCGAGAGACTCGACAAACTGTGACAGTTCTTCAGCACAATGGTACTCTGATGCACATAGTGAAGCGTTCTTCAGAGATAAATATTGACCTAACAGAAATGAAATAAATCTAGTTTCTTTTTAATGTTAAGCTTTTGAACAGAGAATGTATAAGTTGGGAGGAGAACCCAGGAGGAGGATGAGCCATTTTTCCTGCTCTGAGAGCTTTGTGGAAGTTAAAAATAAAAGAAAACAGCGTGAATTAGTGGTCTAATATTTAGTTCTCTGATTGCTCACAAAAAAGACATTAAATACTGAATTTGTCATTTTTCAGGCCTTTATAAAGGAAGGACTACACATTCATCCGACGCTCAAAAAATGATAGAAACGATGGGTAAGTATTTGGTTTTTTAATTGTTTTATGCCAGGCATCTATAAAATGTTCATGATTTCATCCATGATTGAACCAGCTTTAGGGTTGAGTGTGGTCATCATAGCAGACTGCTGAATCCAGTACCAGTACTAGGTTTAATTAAAATTCAACACTGCCATAATCAAAAAAAAGAAAATCTTCTTTTTAAAATGAGCAGTTTTTGCACGGGGGTTTGGGTGTCCGTCTTTGCTGGCTGTGCTTTGCACATTTGGCTTAAGCTGAGGGTTTTCTCAACCAGCGTAAGAGGCCCTGGATTCAGTTCAATGTCCGTGGGCTGCCAATGTTGCCATATCTGATAATGTTGCCATAAATTTGATTGTTTGTTTGTGCCCATAGAGATTTATTTGCCCAACTGTCAAGCATGACGCCAAATTGGTGCTGCCAGCCTCTTTCTTTAAAACAGCAATCTGTGGTCACACTCAGGACGGCAATGTTGACTGTGTGTTTGTCAGCTGCAAATGATGAACTGTGAGGAATACATGTGCTCCAGGCAATGCTCTGCTGGAAAAACTGATAACACCAATTCTAAATTACCCTAAGCATGTTTTTCTGCGTTATTATTAAAAAACAAAATCTGAGTTTTTATATAGCTCCAGATCCTTAATAAGTCCATTTTGGCTGAAAATACAGATTTATTGGTTGGGTTCCACAAAAAAGAAGCTTGTTTTAAAGTCTTTCAACTCTTTATCACTTTACAGTTAAACATTTAGTCAGCTCATTTTTCCTGCCATTGGTAAATGCCATCTTCTTTCCCAGTAGGCCTATGGCAATTAGCACATTTGGCTGATATATCTGTGACTCCTTATGCTCTGCTCGAGGACCACCTTTTCTTTTGCAAACTCACACATAGTTAGGTCCGTAGGTTTTTGGACAATGACGTGTTATTTGTGATTTTGCCTCTGTACACAGTCACAGTGGATTTCTAATTAAATTAGTCAAGATGTGACTGAAGTGCAGACTTTTTACTTTAATTCAAGGGGTTTTGCAACAGTTTTGCATTAACTGTTTAGGAATTACAGTCATTTTTATACATAGCACCCCATTTTCAGACGTTCAAGTGTAGTTGAACATTTGACTGACAAACAGGGTCATTGGCAGGTGAGGTCGATTCCCTCATTACTCATTTATGAGGGAAATAATGAGTCCAAATATTGAACTTTATGCCAGCATTAGCAGTTCAATGGAACTCTCAATCTGAGGTTTTAAAGAGACAAGGATGCAAATGAGGGACGCCATCATTAAGCTGAAAAACCCAAATAAACCTGTCTGAGAGTCTGTCAGTCTGGTGCATTCAACATCGAAAGGCTCGAAAGAAAACTAAAGAGACACAATTACTTCAACGACTAATCAAAACAACTTTGCAACAACATATAACCAAGTCAAGACCACACTCAAGGAGGTAGACATATCATACAATCCAGAGATTCCTTAATGGATGTAAATATAGAGCGTTTGCAACAAGGTACAAACTACTGGTTACACCCAAGACCAGGAAGGACAGATTAGACTTTGACTAGACCAGAAATAATCGAAAAGAGCATGGACAGTTCTGAAAAAAATCTTTTGAGAGATGAAACCAAGGTTAACTTAAACCAGAATAATGTGAAGAGAGAAGCATAGAGAAGGCGAGAAACAGTTCATGATCCAAAGCATACCACATCATCTGTTAAACATGGTGGAGGCAATGTTATTCTATGGGCATTGGAACCGGGTCACGAAAGTTTATTGTTGATGTGACCGCTGGTAGAAGCAGCAGGATACATTCTGAAGTATAAAGAGCTATAGACTGCTCAGATTTAGCCAAATGCTGCAAAACTGGTTGGATGGTGTTTCAGAGTGTAAATGGAAAATGACCAAAAGCATACTACAGAATCAATTCAATGAAGATGTCAGTGGTCTTCAGCAGAGCATGCTTTTCAGTTACCATAGACAACACTAATTGCAGCAAAGGGCTGCAAACAAGCAGCAACGGAAGGTGACTGCAGTAAACACCTAGCAGCATCTACAGGGGCGAAAAACAGCATTAAGTTATGCCCATGGGTTCTTATAGTCCTTATATTAAAAATTATGTTAGCTTGGCTGTAATTCCTAAACAGTTGATGCAATACTTTTGTTGAAGTGTCTTTGTTCAGACACTTATGGACCTAACTGTCCATGCCATGATAATTTAGTATTCCTAATTATACACATCGAGGGAAGGTCAGTGGACTGAACCAGCGGTGAGCAGAAAAGAATCTTATAGGGCTCAAGTGTTATTGGCCTATTTACAACTTTCTGTTCAAACAACAAAGCTTTTCAGTGCAAAAAGTGTTTTGGACCTCGTGCACGGCCTATTAGGTGTTAGTCACAGTTGGTGAGCTTCTGAAATTGCTTCATTTTTGCTCAGATGACGTCTGGCTGGCCCATCCTCACTAACAAGCCACTCTGGAGTTACTCGATTGTAGGGCTTATAGAGGATCCAGCAAACAAACCGTGGAGGTCCCAATCCTTTTATCTTTTCCTCCTGATAACCATTCATTCTACGCTCCTGTGTAACCCACCATTTGACCCTAAAGTCAAGAAAAGGAAACATTGCTATTCCGGAAACAAGCAGTGCATTGAAAATTGAGGGTTTTTTTCTTCTGTGCAAAAACCTGTGGCTACATGATTTTGATATATTAAGGTCTGTTGAGTGCCAACCAGCCTTAACTAAGCCTAGTTTGTGATATGTGACTGCGTATTTTTCCGTTTATACATTTACAAGTCATTGAGTCATTGTTAAACATAAATATGTTAAAGTCATGTTTCAAATGGTTGTGGAGGGTTTTTAAAAAAAAGAATCCTCTTAATAATTAAATCAGGATGCCTAAATGAATAAATGAGGTAATATCCAAACACTCTTCCCACCTTCGCTATCTTTGCCCATGAACTGATAAAGTCTTTGTCCTCGCCACCTCCCTCCACCTCTGTCACTCCCACACCTCCTGCTGCCTGCATCGTCGCCTTCACTCTGGCGCTGTCACTGAAACATGCGACGGTTTGCAGACACGCAGCGTGCCTTGCAGGCGGTGGAGCGACTCCAGGCCAAACTCAAGGAGCGGGGAGAAGTGCCCACTGAGGAGAAGCTCAGCCTGCTCAAGTCAGTACTCCAGAGCCCCCTCTTCCATCAGATCCTGGCCTTGCAGAAGTCTGTCCAGCATCTCAGAGATCAGGTAAACCCAAAACTTTTTTGCTTAAAAATGTTTACATTTTCTCCAATTTGCCTCTTCTTACAGTGCAGGTTTTATAGACTAGATGTCTTAAGGACAGCGATTATATGATGTCACAGACTGTTAAAACATTTTCTACTTACTTTAAATGTTATATTTATATATTAATGTAGCTTATCAATAGTTGTCTCAAGGTGCTTTATACTGTAAGTTAAATACCCTACAATAATACAGAGGAAACTCAAAAAATCAGATGACCCCCTATGAGCAAGCACTTGGCAACTGTGAGAAGGAAAAACTCCCTTTTAACAGGAAGAAACCCCTAGAAGAACCATGCTCAGGGAGGGATAGCCATCTGCCACAACTGGTGGAGGGAGACAAGACAAAAGACACTCTGGATTAATCAGATTTAATAAATTAAAAAAAATGATGGTATAGCATAGCATAGTAGATTGTTATTATAGAAGTTTATTTAAACAGATGCAGTGTCATTTAATATGAACTAAGACCTGCTGTTTGTTATTCATAGTACCACTGTGGTGGAGGAGTGCTCGAGGTAGGAGCTTGTTTCTGGTGACATTTGATGTTGAGACATAACCTGGCCTTTAATGTGACCTGCCTAGACTTAATTTAAAACTGAAGGCATCATTCCAGCCACAGGCTCCCATGAATTCCCATTTTAATGGCTTCACACTGGTGACAGTTGTGGCAGGACTCATTTTGCATACTGCCGTTAGTTACATGTAGTACACTGTGTGTACTAAATGCTTTCTTGAGTGGCATACACAACTTCAAATCGAAGTTGTGTATGCAATGGAAATGATGCTGGAGTTGTTGGACTGACTGCTGCGTTTTGAGAATATTTGGCTTCTGACCAATGAAATTATGCAAAATTCTAATGTTTAACACACATAAACTCCAGACAGCAAGTATTTAGGGCCCTGTCAGTGCCTTAAACATGTGCCACTATCATGCTCGTTGTATGCTTCAGTGGGGGTAGCACAAAGGCAGTCTCCAGGCAGTCACGGACTGCCCATCTGCCTGCAGAGAGGATTTGTTGTCCATGGAGCCAGTGTAGAAAGTATGTGGTACAACCGGTCTGTGGGCCAGCTGTGAAGCTGAGAAGAGTGAAGTTATAACACACAAAGAGCTGAAATGGAACACTTTGTGCTTTTCATCTTGTATTTTTTTTTGTCCTTGATGATCTTTTTTTGCACTTCCCATGTTCCCGCTGAACTCCTCTCTTCATGCCTTCCTTATTCTGGCCCACTTGTCAATCAGACGGCATTTGATCTGGGTACTGATAGAGCATCGCATGCAGGTGTATGAACAGACTTATACCTTCCCTGTTTTGGGAATATGATATCTCTTGTCGTGATCTTTGTAATCATTTATGATTTCTGTTGATTCTTGGATTTTTATTGTAATTCTTTGTTGAGTGTTTTCCTTCATCACGTCTCATCCTCCTCTGTCTCACTGTTCGGTGCACTCTTTTAGGTTACTTCCTATTTTATTTTGAAGGTTAGCTCCTCATGTGGCTTCCTGTGCTTTTACTTCCCTCCTTTGTTCTTTTCCCAATCTCATTAGCGTTTGATTGACTTCACCTTTTGCTTGTCAGCCTGCTGTTGTGGCTAAAGTGTCTGTTCTTACAGGTCAGCTTTATTAGCCTAAGAAGACTGAGTCTATTTCTACATGTCTGTGGGACAATCTGAATTCTTTCACTCTGACCAGACTGTAACAGAATCAGTGAACCTGCAGTGGGCTTTTGTCAGTATCATGACAAAAAAAACCTGGAATTTATAAGATAAAACGGGAACTCCTGCACTAGCTCTACCTCAGCTAGGCTGGAATGTTTCTGATATCCTTATTCAGGTTTTTATCTGTCCCTGCTTCCTGGGTGACCTCACTGATTCTACTTCTGGCTTATGTCAAGACATCCTCCCCTCTCCTTTTGAATCCCCATTCCCAGTAGTGTTTGCCGGTATGGCCAAATTGCTGTCAGGGTTCACACAAGCCAGATATAATATGGGTACATGAGCAGAGATACTTTTTTCTGGCTGATTCTCCCCATCGAGAATTAAACATCTGAGTGGAAGGAAAGCGCTGTCAAGTCCCAGAGGAAAGGGGCCCGGGTAAAGCGTTTCAGAGAAAGAGACGAAAGTATGCGAGCTATGCACTGGGAGGCAGGGATGTTCGCTTTTTTACCCCTTGTGGAATTTAGATTTAAAAAGCCCCGTGGCATTTTTGTGCGCCGGCGATTTGACTTATTTCAAGAATAGGTACCTTCTTGTGTGTGTGTGTGTGTCTGTGTGCATTTGTGCAGATTCCTCTGTTTTATAATAGAAAACTTAACAACTTACAACTTGCAGTTCCCTCAAACCCAAAAATGGACCTTTTCTGTGTTATAACAATAGTAATATTTCAGAAATGAATAGAAAGCAAAGCAACAACTATAAGTGTGTTATGTTTCTTCAGGGCTTTCAGACCCAAACTGTGTTTGTGTGGTCGTGTAAAGCAGAATCAATTTGGGGAGATGGTTCGTTTTTGTGGTTTGTTCTGAGACAAGGACTGACACATAAACACACACACACACAGAGTCACTGTCCATCTTCTGGCTCTGCTAGTTAGGCCTTGCTCGGCCCACGTCGCTATGGCGACAAGGCCCTACTCTCCAATGAGAAAGAGGCCGCTGCCACTGTGTGAAGTGGGGCAGAAACAATTTCTTAAATGTTCAAGAACCAAACTGGAACTTTAATCCTCTTAGCTGGGCCCCAGCTAACAAAGCTCATGCACGAGCACGGCAACTTAGCAGCATGCTATGCTAACTTAGCCGGGCCCACGGGGTTTTGTTTGCTGTGTGCAGCACTAATGTGTCCTGTCCATTGGAGTTTTGTTTCTGAGGACTAATCTGGGACTGTATTTAAAGGAAGCGTAATGTACAGTACATGTTCTCGAAGCTCTGAAAGTCGCACAGTTCAACTTCCTAATGCAAATTTCACAAGTTCACAAGGACAGCTTTAGCCTGGCAGCGCCATATGCCAAATGGAGTGTTTATAGAATTATTGCCGTGCATTACGTCCGTCCTTTTGAATCCAATTCGGAAAGTCATAAACATTACACCCTTTGGCTAATGAAATCGGGAAAACACTGTTTTATGTAGTTGTCGCCTTCATGTAATTCATCTGTCACACAAGTAAAGTCATTGCAGTAATTAAGAGCCGAGCATATTAAAGCATCCAGATGGCCAGCGATGCTTCTCCCTGGCCCCGATAAAAATATTGTATTTGGAGCCTCATCACTGTTGGAACATCAGCTAAGAGCTATTATCTCCTGAAGGATTAGAGTGCCATAGATCCAGCTAATCATGGAGGGATAACAAACTGTCTGCCATCTCAGTGGTTTTTTTAGACACTCAGATTCAGAGTTTTGGTGTCTAAAATTTAATTTGCAAGATCTTTATGTTCAGAGTACAAATGAGGCATAATGGGGCTTTTTTTTTGTTTTTTCCCTTAAAACTTTTAATTGTCTTTGGTTGGATTAAAGCCAGCAACTGCTGCTGTGTACAGGATCCCTTTGGAGATTTTCAGAGCTGTTATGCTCCATTCAAACTGAAAGCCCAGCAGACAACATCACAACTAATGGAGATCAATTGCCATCTTGGATTTGATCCAATAGTATTCATGTGTTTGAATGTGGACTTATTATGCTTTTCTTTATGTTTTGTCTGTATAGTACAGAACATGGCTGAAGTACATGTTCATGGAGTTAGTACAAGTAATATCTGTGATCCAAAAATCTTACTCTGGCCTCTGTATGATGCTAGTGAGAGAATTCAATTCAATTCAGCTTTATTTACATAGCGCCAAATAACAGCAGCAGTCACCTCGAGGAGCTCTATATTCTAAGGTAAAGACCTCGCAGTAATGGAGAAAGAAGCCCGACAATCAAACAGCCCCCTATGAGCAGCACTTGGAGACAGTGGGAAGGAAAAACCTCCAGCAGAACCAAGCTCAGGGAGGCCATCTACCATAACTGGCTGAGGGTGAGGAGAGGAAGACACGACAAAAGGAACACTGTGGAAGAGAGACAGAGTTATAATAGCTAACGATTAAATTTTGTTTTCTAGGGACGGATAGCCGATCAGACGAAAGATGGCTGAACCTTTATACATGTAGGGTTTCATGTTCACTTTAAAGGAATGTAAAAGGAAGATCCAAAATCCAAGAGTAAAAACAAAAGTGCACATCAGACTAGTCTGTCAGAGAGGTATCTGCAGTTTTCAACATAACACATTTCTGTTTTATCATTTCAGGGGAGTGTCCCTTTATCACGAGGGAGTGATCTCACAGCAGCCAAGCCCAATGGCAGCCATGTTTCCTACTCAGACACCCCAGCTCCCACGCACGTCAATGGCAAGACGTCATCCGAAGAATTTGAACATATTATCCACTCCATGGCGCAGGTACAAACAACTAGAGGGGAGGCAGTTATCGTAATGCGTGCAAACATTTTGTTAATTTATTGTCAGTATTAATCTAGATGGCTTATATTGACAAAGCGTGTGGAGTTTGCATGTTGTCCCCACGTCTGTGTGGGTACCCCACAGTCCAAAGTGTCTCTCTCTGTTGACTGCCCAGGGTGTACCCTGTGTCTTGCCCTATGACAGCTGGGATAAGCTTATGAATAGAATAGAATTGGATACGCAGAAGAAAAGGGATGAGCAGAAGCTAAAATCATGCTATTGTGGCAAGTCTGTTTTGAAAGCCCCAGTAGACTTTTTTTTGTCAATCTTTTAAAATTTTACTGATTTTTACACAAAAAGAGGGAAGATTACTTTTTAATAAGTCCTATAACTCAAACCAAACATCCAAAGAGAGTCAAAAAAAGAAGAAAACTCCACACAGTGCTCTTCTCTCTTGAGGCACTTCAAATAGACTTCTAAAGGCTGCCTGTAGCTTTGATGCTTTAGTGAATCAGCACAAGGCCAATGTATATATATATAAAAGTTTGTGTGTGTATTACGTAGGGACGTTATGTGACGCACGTGGATCTGCAGAAGCCAGCGTCAGGAGGTCTTGGCTTCAGCGTGGTGGGCCTAAAGAGCGAGAACCGCGGAGAGCTCGGCATCTTCATCCAGGAAATTCAACCAGGAAGTGTCGCTCACTGGTATGCAGGAAAAAACATGCTGCTATGCAGTCTTCTAGACATTCTTTCAGCATCTGGTTAATTGTTCATTTCTAATTTGAAATTTCGAGGAGTCTGTTTCAGACAGTCAGGTGGGTGCGTTTACAGATTCTCCTGGGAGATTAGAGATACTTTTATACTTGCCAGGAAATACCAGAATAAAGCTGTTGTGAGCTGTTACAACACATGTTGCGACACAAATCCTAAAATCAGTGGAAGCTGCATTTTTTCATGTTTCAGATATAAACTCTTAAATGTATTCAAGATAAGACACATTCAAAGTCACAGGTACAAAGATCGAAGCTATAATGTGGTATCTAGTGACTATAAGGGTTCTGATTCTGTGTCCTTGTCTCTGCTGCATGCTTCTTCCCCATTACAGCGATGGGAAACTCAAAGAAGCCGACCAGATATTGGCCATTAATGGCCAGCCACTGGACAAGACAGTGACCCACCAGCAGGCTATAGGCATCCTGCAGAGTGCTTCAGACAGGGTGCAGCTCACAGTGGCCAGAGGGCCAATACCTCAGCTGGCCAGTCCTGCAGTGTCCCGCACGCCCTCTGCTGCCAGCACATTATCAGCCAACTCCAGCGCGGTAATGAATACACTGACACACCAAGGGGGCCTCTGCAAGGAGCATTTTGTGATCTGACACAGTTTCCATGTGGGGACTTAAGCAACTACATGCACTTTGCTCTTTGCTTTGCAATCCCCATCCAGCACCACGACACACAGAAAGCAAACATACCTGCTAAGTGCTGTACATTTTTCCTAATAACACACTGGATAACAATGTGTTTCACTTTTGTTACTGTCAGTGGCAACATGTGGAGACGATTGAGCTTGTCAACGATGGCACCGGTCTTGGCTTTGGTATTGTTGGAGGAAAAACCACCGGGGTTATAGTCAAAACTATACTTCCTGGAGGCATTGCTGATCAGGTGACTCTTTAGCTGTGTCTGTCACTTCTTTAGTAATTGGCTTTTTTCATCGCTCACAGCCAATGACACTTTCAGTGTTCTAGACAGATGACTCCTGTCAGTTATGTGTAATGAGAATGTGCTAATTGCAGGAAAGCACAGAATTACCTGTCGCTTAGAAGTGACAATGCCGTTATGAGTTTCATTTTTACTGAAGCTGCGCAGAGTTAATACAGAAATCATTTCTTGCCACAGGATGGCCGCCTGCGCAGCGGGGACCACATCCTGAGAATCGGAGACACCGACCTGCACGGCATGGGCAGCGACCAGGTGGCCCAGGTCCTCAGGCAGTGCGGGAACAAGGTGAAGCTAGTTGTTACCAGAGGTCCTTTGGAAGAGACTCCCTCTGCGTCTGTCATGCCTGTGGTGCTCCCCACTGTCAGTGAACAGCAGGTAAGGGCATCTGTTTCTCTGTAAACCCAAAATACCCCTTTTTAAAATTTTTAATTATTTTTTTTTTACACCACAGAGACACGTGTCTCATTCAAATTGATTTTAGGACTCGCACTACCTTCGCAATACAGCGCTTTCTCTAGAACCCATCATCCTGATGGTAATTGCGTGCCATGCAAGACGCACCATACAAAAAAAAAAAACTTCACACATAAACTTCAGGTCCTTCATATCCAGTTTTATCTTTTCTTCCTGCTTGACAAGCCAGTACAAATGCAATTAAAGAAAATTGCAGGTTGCATCACCTGTGACTCACACTTTGCTTTACGTTCCCAGAAAAAGAAGGAAGAAAAAAGCTCCAAACCTCCTACAAACAGCAATTTCATGGCCGTTTTCAGCACTCGCTTCTATTTTGACTTGAATGAATTATTAGTGACTCACGATGTGAATGACAAACATCATATCCCTGTGATCACACACAGTAACTGTGAGTCTTATTTTTGGCTGACAGGTACTGAGCGCTCATTAATCAAAGTTAAACAATGTATTTTGATGTGCCGCAATTTTCCTTTCTTCTGTTCTAAAGTAAAACATCTCTTTCATTTGGTTTCTGCTGTGATGCTGACTCATTTCCCTGCGTCTACACGCAGGGCTACGAGGAAGAGGACGCTGAAGCATTTGATGTGAGCCTTACTAAGAACACCCAAGGACTCGGGATCACTATTGCTGGTTATGTTGGAGATAAGAATTCAGGTGAAAATTGATTTTTTAAAAAAATTTTTTTTTTGTTTAAGGTGATTTTTGAGTAATTTTCTGCCTTCATAAGATGATGGAGCAGTGAAGATCAGGCGGTAAAGCGGGGAGCGACGGCAGGGGAAGATGCACTCGGGTCAAACTCAAACCCAGGCTGCTGCGTTTCAGCCATGGGTCTGTACGGTCACCTGCTTAACCAGTGGGCTGAACTGCCACCCCGAAGCATGGTCATTTATGTTTTCTTTACTAAATAATCATTGTAAAATGCACTGATAGTAGTGCAACAATATTAGTTTTACCTTGTGGTCCTGTTGAATCCTCCTGGAGTACTTGTACCGTCCTACCTTCTTTTTAATCTAACTCTGGATATGAAGTTTGTGCACCTTGTTGATGAGAACGTATTTCTTATGGGCTATGTAATATAGTACTCTAGTTTGCTGTTTATACAGTGGAAAGAAAATGTTGATGGCCACTTTATTAGGTACACCTTGCAAGCACCTTGAAAGATAAAACTCTTTTGACTTTAAAAATGAACAACAAGGGTCTGGAAACACCTCTAACCTTAACTGGATATTTTCTATTTTTCTGACCCTTATCTGTAAACACGAAAACAACAGATCAGCATTTTCGGAAATACTCAGACCAGGCCGTCTGGCAACAAAAACCATGCCATGATGGTCAGTTTTAACTTCAGTTAGCCATCTTGACTATGCCTAGATGTCTAAGTGCATTGCATTGCCACTGCAATATAGAATAGGTATATATATTATTCTGCAACACAACTTTGCTTGTAATCATCAGTTATTATTCATCTCTTTTCCTGTCTCACTCTCCTCACTCCCAGCCAGTCACGGCAGATGGCTGCCCCTGCCTGAGCCTGGTTCTGCTGAAGGTATATTTCCTGTTAAAAGGGAGTTTTTCCTTCCCACTGTCACCAAGTGCTTGGTCACAGGGGGTCATATGATTGTTGGGATTTTATCTGTATTGTTGTTGGGCCATTACCTTATAATATAAAGCACTTGAGGCGACTGTTATTGTGATTTGGTGCTATGTAAATAAAATTGAATTGAATATTTGCGCTAACGAGGAGGGTGTAACTAATGAAGTGGCCAGTGAGTGAAAACATAACCTAGAGATATTTGTAAAGTAAACAAAGACGCCTGTGCTGATGAAAAGAAAATATTTGAGGAAAATCACAAATTATCAGACCTGTGAGGGGCACAGATTTAAATCTTTATTTCCAGTATGTGGTTTGACCCCCTTGTTCAACAATAACTGCAACGCAATGTTCTGTTGATCAGTACTGGACATCGGTTTGGAGGAATCGCACCTCAGTCCAATGCTCAGAATACATATAGTTCTGGGCATCTTTATTGATGACAGCAGGCCAACTGGTCCCAGACACAAACCAAATGTGCGATGCTCCCATCACAGTGTTTTACGGGTGAGGTAATGTTTTCATGGTGGAATGCAACATAATCCTTTCTGTTGTGAATGAGGTTGGTTTTGATGAGTATTCTGTGTTTTATTGAGTACATTAACATCATTTAAGGTGCTGTTCTAGTTTTTCAGGCCTCAAACATGGCTTTCATTCACTCTGTTTCAGACATAAAAAGCAAACAACTAAGCTTGTGAATATATGGTAAATAAGCAGGTGCAGGTTGAAGCAGAACTAAAAGGAGGGACCCACATTTTGCCATGAAAATGAAAAAAAAAATGTAAAAAAACCCACTCTGTGTTGTTGTATCTATGATATAATGGAGCCAAATGGATTAAAAAAAAAAAAAAGTCTGATTATATTCAGGGATCTGTCATTTGTAAAGTTAGGAAAGTGCCTTGGTTTATTGAAACACAAACTGAAACACATTTAATATGATATATTCTTCACCTATTTATGTCTCTAAACTGTTCTGATTCCTCAGAGCCCTCTGGTATCTTTGTTAAGAGCATAACAAAAGACAGCACTGTAGATCAAGATGGCCGTATTCACGTTGGAGACCAGATTATAGCCGTAAGTACCCTAAATATGCTCTTTTGCTTACGGCTGGCTTCTGTTTTCAGCAGAATGAGGTAAAACATGCAGCGAATGTTTCATATTATCATTGATTGTGATGAAATTTACACATTTAGGCAATGGAGGGAAATTATGAGATGCATGATTTTGAATAATTCACCATTATGCTTTTTGTTTGTTCTTCTTGTGACTCTGAATATAAAAGAGCTTTGAAGTAGTACACCGAGCAATTAAGTCTGTAATTTCATTAAAGAAGTTCTGACTTAGTTTGTTCTGGTGTGAGGATGGACTTGCTTTGGGACTTAACCTAAGAACACTCATGATTGTGAATGAGTTAAATGTATCCACTTCGTACCTGCCCTGAATGATCTAAATGAATGTAGTTGTGGATTAGATGACACTCAGGTGCAGAAGTCAGTCTTTAGTTAATGTCACTGCAGTTCGTCTCTTTCCAACAAGAACATAGATGGCGTTTCAGCACATTCATATTGCACAAGTGAGCCGTTCTGCCTCTCCTTTAATCCACGGGCTCACAAGCGATCCCCCTCTGCAGGTCGACGGCGTGAACATCCAGGGATACACCAATCAACAGGCAGTTGAAGTGCTGAGACACACGGGCCAGACGGTCCACCTTAAGCTGATCCGGCGGGGCTTCAGGCCCGATGAGATCCCCCCTGTCGCAGCCCCTGTTGTCACCGTCCTCCCCCCTTCCACCACCATCCCCACAACCACCACCGTCATGAAGGAGCTGGAGCTGGAGAGAAAGAAAGCTGAGGAGGCTGCCGAAGGTAGGATGGATTAAGTGAGAGAAATTTAATGAGGATAGATAAAAAAAAATAAAAATCTCTTGCTTCTCATCATCCTGTCAGAAAAGGTGTCATTTGATGTGTAAATTTGGCTCAGGCAGGAGTTTCATGATGCAGTGAGGAGTCATTTCCATGTGACTCCAAAAGGAAATTTCAGACACTTTTATCGTGTTGTAAACTGGTAAAAACAGAACTTACTCCAACCACACATGAATGTTGTTGGCTGGAGTTATGGCCTAAAAACAGCTATCAACATCGTATGCATACAGTGAGAAAGCTGAAGCCTGAACACAGGATCATTCAGTCGCAGAGAAGTCTACTTTTTCATATTGCGAGTAACCATTTTACACCGATTCTTAATATTGAAAAATAATTGCTTATTGCAGGTTAAAAGGTTCCTCCTCATAATAGCAACAGAATACTCCCACGTTACAGACCCGTCGCTCCTAATTAGAGGTTGAAATACGCTAATTAATGCCGCTGACAAATGCCAAGAGGACAAAAACTATTTTCTCAGATATGGCAATATAGCTACGCGCTTTTTAAGCACTACCCTTCGTTGCAGTCAGACTGGATAGAGATTTAACAGCCATCTTTGTACGGAATCCAAAACTTAAAATCATTTTGGTTGGATGTTGAAGTAGATCAACTTTTAGAGTAGTAAAATAGCGCACAATGCACAAGATCACAACCAAGGAGAAGCATGCATTTATCTACATTCTTGTGTGTTTTTCTAATACCTTTTCATTTATGTAATATTGGCATTAAATAAGAGGAAGAAGATTTTTGTCTCCAGCTCTGCTGACAGGACCTCCGGGCTGTTGCAGAAGAAAGAAAAGGAACTTGCTAAGTTGTTTAGTGTCAGCAGTAATAGATGGAGACTGAAAGTGATTCCTTTTTAGCACCAGGAAGTTGAAACATGAAGAAAATCAGCTAACAGCTATGAGAGAGACTTGAGGGAAGAAGGGTAGAGTAGTTTTTGGCTGCTTTGACAACTCTGAATATAAGAGTAACAGGAGTGTGTGTGTATATGCACAGCGTGCTTTTTGCACAATGGTCATTAAATGAATGAAACAACAGAAATAAATCGAACCATTAACTTAAACCGTTGTCACATCATTTATAGGTTTGTTGACCTCCTTCCAGGACAATCTGCTGAGTCGGATTTGTATGCTGGTACTTAAAAGACTTTAATGTAAAATTCACTTCATGGCAAGTATTCATTTCATGGGTGACCAGTTCTGTGCCTTGCGGAACCCCAAAGACAAAAAGGAGTCCCAGGCTCATTAAGCAAGTATTAAAAGTCCTGGTATGTTTATGGATTAGCAAACACTGGCAAGGGCGCTTATATGTGTTTTGGATATAACGGGAAAAGAGAGAGGGTCCTCTTTTAAAGCAAGAGTGATTAACCACTAACAGATTCTGTGTCAGTGTTGAGGGTTTTTTGTACTGTGCGTGTGCTGCTGGTGGAAGGTCGATGGCTCCTTTCAGTGGCTTCTGTGTGTGTCTCACTGTCCGTTGTGTGTTTACTGTCTCCACAGATGAAAAGCAGCTCCACACAAAGAGTGAAGGATCTGATGTCAGCCCAGCCACGGATCAGCTAACAGAAGACAAACATGGTAGGAGGCTGAGATGCTTTTTCCGTGTGCTTTAGCGAAGATACTGGGCCCAAATCTGACAGATAAGGGCTTCTATTGACAGGACCACACCGACTAGCAGCACACAATGTGAGGACGTGCTGAGACGGCTGCTGTTGCTAGGTTCAGACATTTAAACAGTAGCAGATAAGGGTTTATTTGATCTTCCACGACACATTTTCAAGTACTTTGCTTATACTTATAAATTTATGGTGCAATGCCGCCTGTGAATGGCTTATGACAGCACTGCCTTAATTTTTGTGTATTAATATAAACATATTGTGTTTTTGAAGAACCAAGCTTAACACCTTTTGAAGAGGAGGAGCTAATGAAGAAGTGGCAGGAAATTCTGGGCCCAAATAATGAAGTTGTGGTAAGTTTGCTTTTTAGAGTCATAGCAGATATTGTAAAAAAGAACAGTGACCTGGGTCATCAAACAAAAGGGTCTGAATCATCAACAGACTTCACAGAAATAGAGTTTAAATGCTAATGGAGATGTGATTTACTGCTCCCCTGACAGGTGGCTCAGGTGGAGAAGTTTACTGAGAACAGTGGTCTGGGCATCAGTCTAGAAGCCAACAGCGGACATCATTACATCCGATCTGTCCTTCCGGAGGGACCGGTCGGTCGCTGTGGCAAGCTGTTCAGTGGAGATGAGCTGCTTGAGGTATATCACTCAAACATTACATTTGTTATTAGTATTTGTAGAAGTTTTTGTTGTGTACGTATTTGGGAAATTATTGGTTCATGGAGCTCAGTTTCAGTGCAGTACATATTGTCATACAGCAAGTCTGGAAGTACTTACATTGACCATAATGGTCTTTGTGGCGTTTCCTTTGTAGTTATAACACAGTGCCTGACAACTGCTGTATATGCCAGTAAGGCATATATGGGCTTCACTTATTAGGAATGATTCCTACCTAAAAATTCACCAACAGAGGATAAGCTTCTGATACAACTTCACCTACTTCAAGGATGCTTGAGGAAGAGGGTGAAGTCTGAGGAGGTTAAAGCTCTGTGTATTTTCATCAGCTCGAGGATGCTTGAATACAAATTAAATGCAAAGTTCCCCCAAAGAAAGTAATACAAATCACTCCACATATAGCTTAAAGCTGGATTAATCAGTGATGTATCAGCTGTTTAAGTACGTTTTAAAATGAGTTATTTGGAGTTAAGGTAAATAAATTCCTGGTTTTACATTTATTTTTGCTACTTTTAGGTCTTTGTTTTGTATTCATGGCTTGCCTTTTAGCTGTTCCGGTTTATTCTCACCACTCTCATTTCCATCTCTGGCAGGAGGCCGTTTCAGTACAAAGGTCTAAAAACCTACGGTTTTCTGCAAGAGTGGCACCAACCTGCAGATTAATGCTAATGTTGCTCCCTTTCTGCTTGGCAACTGTTGCCACAATAACTTCAGTCAGTGGTTTGCAGACTGTGCAGCGTAGTAGGCTACTGGGAAAATATGGGGTGAATCAATGTTAAATGAATATGATTTAGCTGGAGAAAATAAACAGGCAGCCGTGTCGAGCTTTTTTAAAAATGAACTGGATTCTTTCGTATGGTTAATGATCCTCTCTCTCCTTTTGAGGACGGCTGGGGTGCCAAAATAAGTTTGAGAACTGCTAACTTAGGTTGAAAAGGAGTCAGTACTGAGTTTACAACTTTTTCCACTTCCCACACATAAATAAAATAAATTAGTAAATAAATAAATACAAAAAGTGCTTCTTGGGATTACTAAAATTATTCTTTGGCATTTGCATTTTTTTTTAATTTTTTTTTTTTTTAGGAGGAATAGTAAAAAATGTCCACAAAGATCTGCAGCAGAGATCCATTTAGCTAATGCTCAGCTGCTGAGAGGCACTTTATCCCATGTGATATGTACTGTAACCACGTGGTCCTGAGTTTAAACTCATATCATGATTAGTTTTAAGTTTTAAGCTAACCTTTCCTTTCTTAGGTCAATGGCATTTCTTTGATTGGTGAGAGTCACAAAGAAGTAGTGAGAATCTTGAAGGAGCTTCCGCTCCGCGTGTACGTGACATGCTGCCGGCCGGCCCCCGACCTTCAGACTGAGGTGGATGCTGAGCAGAGAGAATCAGAGGCTTTGTCCACAACATCTAAATTAAAGGTACCTGCACCTCATGATGCTGCAGTCAGTTTAATACTTGCTTATTTGGTATACGAGAAACAATCAAGTAAAATGGTACAAACTTGCAGACTACACTTGCAAGACACTTTGTTAGGTACACCTAGCTAGTACTGGGTTGGACCTCCTTTTGCTTGCAGAGCCTCTTTGTGTCTTCGTGGCATAAATTCAAGAAGGTGCAAGGTTCTGATGCTCTGTTTGAACTTCAGCACATCGTGTTGACCATGTCCACATACCTAAATGCATTGAGTTTCTGCCGTGTGACTGGCTGGTTAGATATCTGTGCTAACACTCAGATAATCAGGTGTCCGGTGTATATTACTAAGAAAGTACTGTAGCAGACGATGCATATGCAGGCCTCTTTTTGAATGCGCTACCACATCATAAAACCTGTTTTCCTGCCTGTGCATATAAAGCAGTTTGAGAATGATACTCTTTAAGTCTTCCTTCTCTGTTCTAACCCCATCAACCATTATTAGCTTGCTGTCAATTGCTCTATCGGGTTTCCACACTGCCAGCCATGATGGATTAAGACTTAGTGATAAGCAGGGAAGGCTGAGCGTTTATTAAGACCAATTCTAGCAATACCTCAGCAGTAGCCAGCAACATTTGCTAGAGATATGAGACATCAAAAGCAGCTTTCCTTTGGGTAAGGGGGTTTTCATCTCTCTAGCCTTATCTGTGATAATGTACTAAGGCCCGAGCATCCCAAAGATATTTCCCTTTCATCTACTGCCAGAAACCTGAGCCAGAAACAGAACTAGAGGGGAGCAGCCTATGGGTTGAGAGTCAAAACGACGAAGGCATGGGGTTACATAGTGATTTTGGGCTTTTCCTTTCTGTGCAGAATCAAATAGACCTCAGCGGTGTAGTGGTTGCCGAAGACTCAGAGGTGAACACAATAGCGGCGACACAGGGCAACGTGAGCGAGGAGGCGATAGGATCCCCTTTGGCTATGTGGGAGTTGGAGATCCAGAATATCGAGCTCGAAAAAGGAGAAGGGGGACTGGGATTCAGCATTTTGGATTACCAGGTGGGATTATGTTCTAGGGTTTATTAGAAATGTAACAAATATCAATATTCAGGTAAAAGATCCTTTTTTTTAACATGTTTAGATGATGAGTCATACTTTTCTTTAGTTTTTAAATGTGTCTACATTGTGTGTATTTCTGTCTTATAGGATATTTAAACATGGCCATATTCACAATGTGGGCAAATTTTAATAGATGTAAAAAGCTCAGTGTGTGTGTGTGTGTGTGTGTGTGTGTGAGTCAGTGCACTAGGTTATGCGCTGCTGTCTTCACATTGGCGGCACAGCTTAGAGCCCACAAAAAGAGAAAACACTTACACAGTGCTTCCAAATGCAAAAACAATATAAAGACACGTGCGTGCATTATAAACACAATATCTATATCAAAATATGGGTCCATAAGATCTTGGACAACGACAAGTGTTGTAGTTTTGTCTCTATACAACAGCACAACAGCATTTTAACTCATATAATCAAGATGTGATTGAAGCGCAGTCATAATTACAGCCATTTTTATACATAGTCCCCCATTTTCAGAGTCTGAAATTAATAATTCTGCAAGTGTCCACATGGGTCTGTGTGACATAAATCTGCCTGTGCCTGAATGTGGCAGCCAAAAAGACTGTTGGAGGCTGTCTGCAATGGCAACATGTACCCACAAATTTAAATTATGGATTGGACGGACTGGTATTTATATAGCACTTTATACTTGTCTTATTGGCCACTCAAAGCGATTTAAAGTACAAGCTACAGATACACATCTACACCCAAAGTATCAGAAGGTGAACATTATGCATCCACTTCCCAAAACCCCATTAGGTTTTGGACATGTGCAAGCTGGCTGTCTTCTCAACTAGAGTCTTAGGAAACTCTTAGGTTGCTTTTGTAGCATGCTTTGCACCATTAAGTGCTGCCCGTTCAATTTGGCATCCTTTGGCTAAATCTGAGCAGAGAGTGTAGAACTGTACACTTCAGAATTCATTTCTTTCACCAGTCACATCGTCAGTAAACACAAATGGCCTGGTCCAACCCACAGCCATAAATGCCCATGCTGTAACATTGCCTCCACCATGTTTAACAGATTATTTGGCATTCAGATCGTGAGCGGTTTCTCTAATTATCCATACTTTTCTCTTCCTGTCATTCTGGTACAAGTTAATCTTGGTTTCATCTGTCCAAAAAGTTTTTCAGATTTGTGCAGGCTACAAGTTTTTTTTCTGGCAAGGTCTAACCTGGTCTTCCTGTTTCTGAATGCAACCAGTGGTTTGCACCTTGTTATAAACACTCTGTATTTCCATTTATGAAGGCGCCCCTGTTTTGTAGACTTAAACAATGAGACACTAACCATCTCAAGAGCGCTCAACTCAGTTAGATGTTGTAAAGGGTTTTTCATCCTCTAGGAAAGAATTCTCTGATCACTCTGATTCCCTGTTTAATTCTCCTCTGTGGTCTTTCAGGCCTTTTAGGGTTGCTGAGCTGGTCAGGGCATTCCTTCTTTTTAAGAATGCACAGGATTGTTGATTTGAAACCACTCTAGGTTTTTGTCATCTCTCAGCTTTGTTTTGGGTTTTCAGCCTAATGATGGCCTCCTTCACTTGCATCCTCTCTTTGGACCTAGTAATGAGAGTTAAAGTGAAAAGCTACCAATGAGCTCAACACCTTCAATGGAGTCAACTCGAGCTCTATTATCTGCTTAATTTGCCATACAAAAATGAGGGAACAGACCTCACCTGGCCATGAGGGTTTATTATCAATTGTAAATTATCTAATTAATTTTGAGCTTCTGAAAATGCGGAAGAGTATATAAAAATGGATATAATCCCTAAACAATCACATACTGATTGTTTAATTTAAAATCCACTGTAGTGATGTAATTCATGGACTTAAATGTATTCCTTTTACAATTTGCTTGGTGATAACATTAAATATCAAGAGGCTCGACTTCACGCCTCCTCACAATGGCGCTTACAATATAAATGATCATAAAGTAAATGGAAGTTAACCAACTTGCTGTGGAGACTTAGAAACTCAGGGGGAAATGGCAGAAAACAGGGTATAACTAATGAATTGAACTTACACATTATTAAAACCGAATAATAATGAGACATCGTCGCCACAACACGGTGAATAGATGGGTAACAGTTATTTTTAAGGCAATTTTTTGTTCTTTAGATATTTATGTGTCTTACAATGTAGAACAATAACACGATAGTGCTGTTACTGTTGGCAACTTGTCATGACAGTATCCTATCTTCAGTTACTCCAGGATTCCCCAGGCTTGTTGTAAACAAACACACACAAAAACACACATGATCCTGGATGCACAAAGAAGGACTGCAGCTTCACTCATCTTGGTTGTCCTCTAAAATTCACTCACCTCATACTGTACTTGATTTCTATGTAAATAATGCAGTGGAGAAAAATACAGCAGTTGAATTAAATCCAAAACTCATTTGGTCAAAAATCAATTCTTCTTGTTCTTCGCCGATCCGGACGGACAAGCTACTCTTCGCTCTCCCTACCCCCACAGCACACACTCCCGCAAAGGTGATAAATATTAATTGTTTTTGTTATGTTACAGAAAAGGGCTGTGATGGGTAAAAATAGGAAAGCCTTCCCAACAAGGCCTTCTGCAACACACACGCGCATCCAGAAACGAGAACACACTCACTGAGAGTTTACGAAAGCCTTCATCAAATAACAGATGTGATTCTACATCATGGGGATCACTGATTGGAGTATAAATTACACTAGATTTATAATATGATTCAACTGTGTTTTACTTTAAACAGATTATGACCTCTGGGATGACATGGTGCTTTTAAAGTCCTCCTACAGCTTTCCACACTCTGGGCCAAAAAGAAAAAAAGAAAGAAAAACCATGAATCTCCTAACGCCACTTGAGCATTCTCTCTTTCCAAAGATAGATGGTAATTATTTGACAAATCACTGCCTCTTTTAAGAGTCAGATGAAAAAGTGTAAATGGGAGGAAATACGCAGGAAATAAAATAAAATCCTTTTTTTTTCTGTTCCCAGTTAAGTGGCCAGCGAGGGAGAACGAGAGATATTTAATGTTGCTTAAATATGCAGTGTGATTCTAGCCGCTGATTAAATTATAGCAGATGAGATCTTCTGTTGGCTGGAAACTTGAAAAAGTCCAGAGCTGTTTAAAAATGCATCAAACATGCTGTTGGATTAGCTCTCTGTCTCTGTCTTTCACTGTCTCGCTGAGGGGAGAGAGGGGAGGGCCCGGCCATGTCAGGGAGGGATGAGGGTGGAGGCGGGGGTGGGTTGAATCAACTCTTTCACAAATGAGACTAACGCTACTGTATTAGACACAGAACAAATATAATGAAGCCAAAGTGCACTTAATAATCAAATGAGTGGAAAAAGAAAATATTTGAATTAAGTTAACCCACTGAAAAATGTGGCAGTGTCTCTGTGTGAGTTCGCGTTTGTGCGTTGTTAATTAGCGTGTATGCCAAGTGGTCCAAGTGAGAGCCCACTGGGTCCTGTGCTCTGCACTTTTTACCCTCTTCCTCCACTCTTCCTGCTCCCTCTCTCTTTCCCTCCCTCTCCAGAGCCGAGATGTGCATATGTTTTGGGCTGCTTTAATTTCTCCGCTCATAATTGGGCTGAACCGCAGGGAGCCCTCATCCGCTGGGACAACACTGTAAACATGAGTTTACTCTCCCCATCTCTTTCTCTCTGGGTGGGAGAGCTGCTCTCAGTTCTCCCTCTCTCTCTCTTCCTCACACACACACACACACACACACACACACACACACACACACACACAATCTCAAAACACAATAGGGCAGGCTGATCAAACAAATAAACTACAATCCAAGACGACAAGAAATGGGACTTTACTCTGACCCTCTATTCCCAGTGATGAACAAAGAAACACAAACCGCTCGGAGCACTGCTCCCGCTCAGTCAATGACAGGAAAAATAAATAAATAATCGAGCGCAAGAGAAACCGTTTGAAGAGTCAGAGGCTTCCAGCACACCACATTGCATCAGAGGGCCAGTAGACATAGAGTACTTTCCTGCAGAGATGGGTAATGAAGGCGGGTGGGAAGTTATTCATAAAAATCTGACCACGTAAGCACTTGTGTAAAGACATGATGTTTAATTTTTAGTTTGAGCAAAAGAAGTTTTCAAGTCCAGCTGCATATACAGGCTCAATAATGTCACACTTGGCTGGGCAAACAGGTCAAACCACCTCCATTGTGCTCCTTCGTGAGCAGCCGAAATACAGCGTGGGACTCCGGCACACCGAGGGTTAACAGAGTGAATGAGCTTTGGAGCGGTAATAGGTTGACCAAAAATGTACTGCTTATCTTATACAGCATACTTCCATAATTTGGATGCTGTTTGCACGTCTGTGTGTGCATGCTCCCCATTTGTTTGTGTACGTGTGCTGTATGTGTATTAAGCATGCTGCTGCTGGTGTATGTGCTCCTGTCTGCGTGTGCACATGCTGTATGTGTGTCGCCATGCTCCCGAGTTCAGAGGTAGTGACAGCTTTGACAGCTATACCTGCCAATGGCCAGATCCTGGCGATAACCCTTGCTGTCGCCACAAAGCTGTCAGAAAGGCTCCAATTTCCCCCCCCAGACACTAGGCCAGTCTGTGGAGGCAGTAGGGGGATAGAGAGACAACCTCCAGCCATTCTCCACAATACACTCTCCTCATTCCACCCCACTAACACATGAATGGGTATCCAATTGATTCTTTTTCACCCTAGTCCATTTTCCCACCCAGCCTGACACAGAGAGAGGATTTTGTGCTCATCTGCCCTTCCTTGTGTACTTCATATCGGGGAGAAGACTTATAGAAAGGGAAGGTAAAAAGGGGGGGATCTTTATCAGAAAGCGAATTAACGCTCAAAGTGCTCCATTTGGAAGGTATATCAGGCCAATCCATTAAAAGGGCCTTCAGAAAAGAGCCGGCACGGAGGACACCTTGAGAATGAACAGAAGACCTTGCTGAAACAGCACTCTTCACACACACACACACACAGGGAGAGAGAGAGGAAGCGAGAGAGACAAGAGTTTGTGCCACGTGGGGCTGCATAATCACCTACAAAATAATGGTTTTATTTGTACCAGAAGAAGACGGAAAAAACATAAATAAGCTTTCTTATAAACGGCCAAAGTCACTTGTGCAAGTCTGTTATAAAAGAAATTAAACTGATGCCATTTTCCTTTAGATGAGTATCATCATTTATGAATTTTAAAGCTATGTAACCAAAAATTGTTAACTTTTTCTTGATTTTTTCAGTTACACTCTCAAGCCTTTCTGCATTTCCTCTCTCTTTCTTCCTCATGTGCTGTATCAACACATACACGCACTCATATACACACCTGCTCCAGCAGGGAGCTCCATTAATCTTCTCCTGGGCCCCTGTCCTCTGTGGGCTGACCCAGGTGAGGGAGGGGGAGGCTGGGGTCAAAGGCTAGAGGAGAGCCCCTGTCTGGATGGGGGCCTCCTGAACATTAGCCCCTGGTCAGTGGGGTGGGGTCGTGGAGGGACCACCCCATACTGGACTGTGAGAGGTCAGCGATTAGGAAAAAAGTAAAATTCTCTAAAGGTGGAAAATGCTGAATAGAAATATTATTTAACTATTAGCAGCGCATGCTAATTAAAAAACAAAGTCACATATTTCATGCACAGCCAAACAAGTGTGCCGTGCCACATGAGTGCATTCCAGGAAAATAGGAACAGAAACACAGATCAGCTTTTCATATATCAGTCAAACAAATTCTCAGTTCAAAGAGAAGTGTGAAAAGTTAAATATATATAAATAAATAAGCCAATCTATAGTTTTGAATTCTGTAAGTGTCCACATGGGTCTGTGTGATGTAAATCTGCCCTTGTCTGTCTGCTGGCAGCCAAAAAGACTGTGCGCACAGTGTGCGATGACAACATGTAGCCACAAATTCAAATTATGGACTGGATGGAGTGGCACTTATATAGCACTTTTCTAGTCTTACTGGCCACTCAAGGTGCTTTATAGTCCAAACAACAGATACACATACACCAAAAATATTACAAGGTGAACAGTCTGCGTCCCCCTCAGTTAGGTTCTGTAGCTCAGGCGGTAGAGCAAGTCATCTGCTGATCGGAAGGTTGGTGGTTCGATTCCTGGCTTCCCCTGGTCTGCATGCCAAATATCCTTGGGCAAGATACTAACCCCAAATTGCTCTCCGATGCATCCATCGGAGTATGAATGTGTGTGAATGTTAGTTAGAAAGCACTTACTGAATGTGCATGGGTGAATGCACAAGTTGTGTAAAGCGCTTTGAGTGCTCAGAAGAGTAGAAAAGCGCTATATAAGAACCAGTCCATTTACCATTCTCAACTTCTTTAATCCGTGCTTCCATTCATAACTTAAAATCAACTTCAGATCTATGGTTTTTGTGAGACTGACAATAAATACCCCAGCATATTTTTGTTAAACCATCACTGATGCACACTTCCACTCAGTGGTGATGTGTTATTTAAAATTGCTCACATTTATACACTGTAAAAGATTCATCTGATTTAAAGAAGCATTATAGCTTTTGACAAGTAGCTTGGTGATAGACGCTGATCGATGAGAACTAGAATTGCAGCATACTTTACTTTTTTTTTAATCAGTGATCATTTAAAAGATCATTTAAAAGATATTGATTGGCTTTGTAATGCACTTTGCTGATCAGCTTGTGACACTCCTGCCCATCTGTACGTAGTAATAAAGCATCAAGACTGAGTAAAAACAAGAAGTCTAGGTATACAGACACAGTCAATCATCATAAATGTCTTACACTGAAAAGACAGAGTGGTAACTTTCCAGATACAGTAAGAGGGAAGATGTGGTTTGGGCATTTACAGACTCAGGCAGCAACACCGTGCAGATCACCCCAGAACTGACCTCATCCCAGTCTGCTGATGGGAGAACAGAGGTAAGGCCCCAGGGGTGAGACCGCCTTTTTGTGCCTACTCTACCCCCTCACCTCTCATGGGGGAAGACCCTGAACAAGCAGGCCCACTGTCTCGAGCACCTACAAGGAACAGAGGCTCAATTCTTCATCTGGCATTATCAAACAGCTCGTTGAACAACGAGCGCTCACAAAAGTTAGAGAATGGGTTGTGAGAGTAAAGAGAGACGCGGGAAGAGGGACGGGCAGGATTTTGACATGCAGTAAAGCCTCTTCTGTCCTTCACCTCTTCAGTTTGACAGCGTCATCCTACAATCCCAAAAATCGCTTGACGTTAACGCTTTTGAACTTTGAAGTTGTAGCACTAAAGCGAAAAAAGGTCTCCACAAAATTTAGACTCAAAGCCTGAAGTTAAAAGACAATATTGTGAAAGAAATACAGAAACTTAAAAACACACACTCATCTATTCCTAACTACCACATCCCCTCCCACACAGGAGCACACACACATACACACTCAGACTTGAAAGTGTCTGATATGCGAGGCGTGTTGACTCTGTTTATAATGGCGAGTTTCCTGGTGTAAGCGGTTGGTCTCCCCTGGCGTTGGTCTCCCTCTTCTCTCCAGCCCCTCATCTCTAATGCATGAGTCAGCCGGAGAGACCGCGGAGGCCAAAGAACGAGCGAAAGCGAGGGAGCGAGAGCAGACGGAGGGAGAGGCTAACCATGGCACTGCGGCGCAACACTTTCATATTCTAATAAACCCAACATGAATACACGCATATACAGAAAGGGAGGAAATTGCATTTCTAAAACTCTCCCTGTATCAAAGGGCATTCCACTGAACATCCCTCACATACACACACACACAGACACACACAAACATGCAGTCCGGCATTTTCCAACCCAGAAAAAAAATGGACTAACGCAAATACATACACACGCAGGGATGGCTCAGAGGGATTACAGTCTGCTGACGACAGCAGATGAATACACACACAGGCATAAAAACAGAAAACTTCTTAAGGGAAGTTCTGTTTAAGGAAGTTTTAACTAGATGTCTGGAAAGAGCAGCAACTGATTTCTCCGATCATAACGTCGAAACACTGAGAAAACACGGAAAAAAACAAAGGAGAGGTAACAAAAAGAAAGAGAGACGGAGCGGATCAGAATCCAAAGAGGCAAATATTGTGCAAAACACGTACACTGAACTCCAGCCCAAACAGGTGCCTCATTTCTGGCCTCATCTCCTTTAGAGCAAGCCATTTAATTTCAGGCCACTGATACCCATCCCTCCTTTCACAAGAGTTAATATCCCATTCTCCCTCCTCCTCTCTGCTTGCGTGTGATGGAGTCTCAGTGACAGCCTGTAATGCAGGCCTGTATGCATTGATTATATGACACCCTCCATTCAGGTGTGCTATTAAAGTTCCCCTCCTCTCTTCCTTTCTGCTCTGCCAGTGGAATAATGTCCAATAATAAGAGGAGCAGGTGACTGGAGCTGAGACAGGAGTCAGGCTCTCAGACAGAAACACTAGTTCGCCGGCAGGACTAGATGAAGATACGCCCCTGTTATTCACCCCGGCACGAAGGAACGGGGTGGGGGAATGTATAATTGCATTTAAATTACATGAAGGATGCTTCGACACCCCCTTGTCTGGCTGCCACTCCCCCTGCATATCTGCGCCCGTGTAAAATCAACCCACCCTCTCTACCTCCCTTCCCCCATATAGTCAGTAAGGACGCCCTCATTTCAGTCCCACACATGAGCACTCACTAAAACAGGATGGAGAGAATATGCCTTTAATTAGTGCTCGGTGCAGAGTGGACGAGGTGGAACAAAAAGTCACGATGTAGAAGAATGGGTCAATTTTTTATTTATTTTTTTAATGTGTGGGGTCATTTCTGTGATCAAACAAACCACAAAATAATTTTTTATATTTAAAAAAAATGAAAAGAAATAGACAGGACCACGAGTGATTCCAAACATTAAATACAAAACTTTCTTTAAGTGTAAAACTTACTCTACAAACAATACAGTTCACAAGAAATCCCATAAGCCTGCTACCTAGATATTAATCTGAAAATGTGGATTTGTGGAAAGCAGTAGCAGCAACACCAAGGGCGTGTCCCACTGCGGCCTTGTGCCAGCCAAAGGCCAAAATGAAAACATTGATGGGCAAGTGAGACAGAGAACCTAAAAGTGAATGACGCAAACAGAGGATTAAATTATGTGCAGCAGCTTGGTAAAGCAAAGCAAACGTACCGTGGAGAAACAAGCAGCTGATGCCCACCACAGACAGAGTAT
The DNA here is from genome assembly GCA_015106755.1 of Etia nguti. NCBI lineage: Eukaryota > Metazoa > Chordata > Actinopteri > Cichliformes > Cichlidae > Etia > Etia nguti. The sequence continues at coordinate 68,463 of VUQG01005222.1, read as the reverse complement.
GCTTCAGCCTGACATTATGATGCTGTACATCATATTTGCACTCATGCCAAGTATCAGTGTTTTTTGTATTTTTAACTAAACACTGATCGAAGCTTGAAGGACTCAGACATTTTTATCAATGGGGCAAACTTATTGTCCATCTACCCACCAAAAATCCAACACAGCAAAGGATGTTCACACTTCTCTAATCACATATCTACATATCTCTACACATATGCATGGCAAAAACTCTAAGCTTATAAAAATTTGCACTTTCTTCTTTCGATTTCTCTGCAACCGAGTCCTTTTTCATGCTTTTAACCTCTGCAGGTTTTCTCTTTGCTTTATCATAATGTGGCTTAGGGAACTGGAGAAGTCTATTAGTTCACTTTCATGTAGACATTATTTTCCGTATGTATTTCATGTTTCTAAACAGTATTTAGGCAGATGCTTCAAGTAAGTCAGCTAGGTGTTCTGCCTTACCGTACACTTTAAATTAACTCATCTTTTTTTATGTATCTTTTAAATTCTGCGACATTAGAAAAAAAATCCAGCTACAACAATTCTAATTTAAAAAGGGTTAATGTTTTAATCTGTGGTGAATCTGACTCCATAGTTGAGTGGTTAACACATCTGACTTACACCTGAAAGATCTCCAGGTGAAGAACTGGAGGAGACACAAACCCAGCCTCAGTCATCAGTGGGTGTAGTTCAAGTGCAAGTTTGGATAAATGGGAGCTGTGGCAACCCCTTGGGAAAGAACAGGTCAGCCAAAAGTCCCTTTTAGCATATGTATCTACGATAAGTCCTTAGATTCAGGTTGTTAGATATAAAAAGGAATTTCTTTATTTAACCAAGTAAAGTCAAATTCTTGACATTAAGTTGTTTTTTTTTGCTGAGCATAAACCCAGCATGAGAAACTGGAGCTCCTGAAGAAAATCTGCACAAACACTTGGAGAACAAACCCCACACAGAAGGACCCTACCGGGTTTGAACCCAGGACCCCCCTCACTGTAAGGCAACAGTGTTAACCACTGAGCCATGATGATGTAAAAGTACTTTAAATTTATTTTTAAGAAATCGACTGGAGATTTATAGACTATCCTATATGCTAAGCTTTAGGTGGGTGCACAAATCCATTACAGCACCTAAAATGGGGCCATGTTATCGTACCTGTACCAACCCTTAGACCGACAACATCTTTAAGCCCTCTGCTCTCACCCACACAGTGTTCTCGCTGTACAGCACAGCAGGCTACCTTTAGCATCCCTGCCTACTCTTTCTGTCTTTCTGGGAAGCTCCAGGACCAGAATAGAGCTCAGAGCTCCATGGTTTACATAAATCACAATACCTCCTCAGCTTGGAAGGGGGAAGAAAGACACAAGCATCTGTTTTTGTTTGCATTTTATTTCAAAACATCAAATTGAATCAATCTTTTAATACTCCGGATTGTATAAACATGGGAGAGAACTGCTTGAATAAATATCAAGAATGAAAATGGATTTCTCGTCGACGACTATTATCTCTGTGGTTTATTTATGAATACCACAGCTGGTGCCAAAATAGGCAAAACATAAAAATACAGAGATAATGTGTTTAGCCCTTTTTCATTTTCTTCTCTTAAAGTGAAAGAATAAATATTGGGATTTACATCACATTTACATTTTTATCAAAATCAAGTTGGGAGCCACTAAAGCCGCGTGCACCATTTTCCTCCGTGGTTTCCAGGACAACTGTGAAAATAACAAAAGCAACATGACACTGACATCTTTAACAGGAAAATCATTAAAACCAACATGAGGGGCCAGATGATGCCGTCTGTCTCACAGTCGGTGTGTGACTGATAAACACCACGCAGGATCCATAAATAGACTAATAGCTCTTTCTCTGCTCCCACTAAAATGCACTCAGTCATGGTGGTTAGCGGGTGTTTTTGTAAGAAATAATAAAATCCCCTCGATCTCAGGTGCTCGTGCTATGTGATATCACACAAAGTGAGAGATGCAAACACATGCATGCATATCCGAGGGCCATCTACTGCTGGCCACACAACACCCAGCAATCCTCAACTACTTCTCATGCACACATATATTCATAAGGTATTATGCAGAATAACAGTTTTATGGATTTTAAATGGCATTCATTTACGAACAGTGTGGCTAGCCATCACATGGAAAGGCTATTTAATTCCCTCTTAATGTAGATCAGTCTTCTAGGGTGAGATGCAGAGGGAGGTCCGGGACATTAGAAAAGTGGAATCTGTCTTCAGCTACTGATTAAACATTGGGCCAGGGTGAAGGAATAGAAAAGGATTGCATCAACTGGGACAGATACACAAATGTATAATGGAACCATCACATGAAGGCTTTGCCACCGTTAATATCTTTTGAGAGCGACTGTTCCAGATAACAAGAAGCTTTCTACATCCAAGTTTGTTTGTTTTTTTTACCTGAAGATTTTTACGAGCAGCGCTCTGTTTATTACACGCAGAGAACCAAACTTGACACAACCACACTGAGAACCCCAGCAGATCCTCCACAGCCGGAGAGATGACTTTCTATAGTCTGTGCACGCTCCGGTGTGTGTGTATGTATGTGTGTGACAGGTTTATAGGAGTCATTTATCCTGCTCAGCGGGCTAGTGTAGTGCGGAATGGTGGCCTGAGTGCCAGGCGTAGCTTATTGTTGTGTAGCCTTTATGGGCTACATTAAGTACAGCTGAGTGAGAGGGAAACATACAGTACAACACCCTGAGCTCACACATGTCATACACAGAGATTAAGTACCTCCCTGGGCCCAGGGCAGGCCTACATTCACTCAGCAAAAGACCCTGGCACACTCACTCCAACTCTAGACGTGTTTGAAGGTGTGCATGTGCAAGATCACGTAAGGAGGAGACATGACAGGAAATGAATATTAAACAGAAAATTCCATAACATGATAGTAGCTCCACCATGCTGCAGCCAAACCAGGAGCCATGTGAAGCAATCGTATTGCGTGAGCTTCATCACAGTTTAAACTGCAGATCTAACTGTTTTCATACTAAAGATGTGGAGGTGAATTAGCATGACATTTCCTGAAGTTCTCTGAGGCACTGATCACATCAGCTTACTTTTCTTCCTTTTTTTAAACTGAGATCATCAAACTTTGAACGTTTCTTTTTTGCAAAGTAAATATGACTGCACGTTCTATGCATGTTGTTTTTTTAAAGTTCCAGAGAACATTGAAATAAAAGTTATGGCTCTCCCACCAGTCATTTAAATAAGGGCTGGGTCTTGTTAGCCAAAATAAGCACCTGGAGGCATTACTGAGATGCCTGCAGAGTGGCATGAGCTGCTTCTAGAAGGACTTAGCTGAAACTAATTAGAGAAAATTTAAAGGAAACATTCAATCAGCATTTGAAGGACTGACAAAAAGGTGACGCATTGAAACAAGATTGCATATTTCACTTCTGAATCACTTATTAATATTTGGCTGATTTTTCTCTAAAACGGATGAGGGAATATTTCAGTTTGAGGCACTGCAATCCAAACTGTGAGAGATGAGATTAGGTCATTAAAGGCCCTCTTTTCCCACGTCATTGATCACTTTGAGCAATAAAAACAAAATGGATTACACATCACCACCGGACTGCTTTTTCTTGGCTTTGTTAATAAAAAAAAAAAAGAAAAACCAGAGACAGAAATATGTGTACACACACACACACACACACACACACACACAAACACATATGCACACTTGCTCTCAGACACACTGGCACAGACAACCAGGTCCAACAATCAGGCGATTTGAAAAGCAGCTTTATTCTCTCACTTACCCACTTATAACGCCCCCCCGACTTGCGTGTCTGCTTTTTTGAAAGCTTCATAAGCGTCGCCTCTTCAACTGTGTTCCACAGTGTAAAAATAGAGGCCATTATATTGCCTAATGCTTACCTGCCAGCCCTCTACGCTCCCCCCACCCCTGTACACGAAGGCTTTTACATGATGAGGTGGCTGACATGTTCCACACACACCATCCATTACCATATGTACACTGGATGAGACTCAGCCTGCGCAACTTATACTAATGCATGTTTGGTATGCCCTGTGGGGGTGGAAGACACACGCGCACATGTACACACACTCACACACACATAACACTGCTTGAACAAAAAGATGTGCAAACTCTCTCCCATACAAATATTATGGCAGCATTGTGATATGGCACTTGTATTAACAGCAGGATGCTTTTAAAGTAAATAAAAACATTATAGCCGGCTCTCTAGTGGAGGCAAGGTCCAGCTTCTCAGGTGTGTGTGTGTGTGTGTGTGCGTGTGTGTGAGTGAGGCCCAAAGAGGGGGGCAAACCTCTGTGCTGGGGTGGTGGTTCCTCTCTAATTGCCCCTCTAGGTGCCTGTGTGCTGGAGAGCAGAACTGAGGGTAAACACAGATCTAGAGATGATTAATAGCCAGAGGCCAGGGTGGAGCAAAAAAAAAAAAAAGGCAGAGAGACTGAGACCGCACTCCAGCCTACCTGGACACAATAACTCACCTAAGGCCAGGATATCCTTACTTTTTTCAATAGTACATCAGTACATGTGTTGACACACACACAAAAACCAAAACAGATCTACTGAATCCAGATTCCTCTCAGTGGAGCAGTTCAATTTAGATGTTAGATAAACAAAGGAGTTGTACAGCAGGTCAATCAGGGGTGAGGGTGAAAGGTAAAGTTGAAGGGTGAAGGTCAAAATGTCCACGGCAGAAGTCCTTAACACGCGATGATCAATACGCGATCTGAGCGCCTCGTTTCTGCATCATACCTATGCATCTGTAGGTGGTCTTGCAAACATTTTACACTGTAGCACAAAGAGACGCATCCTGCTTCTATTACTGGCCCACTTTGTCTTCTCTGTCCCTTGACAAACACACACATACAGTTTTCTTCCCTACAGTACGTCCCATGCACGCATTTCTATCTGTCGCACCAATCTTCACACACACACACACACACACACACAGTTGAATGGAGTCAGGTTGGGCGGCCCTTCATTCTTCATGCAAACGGTAATTTAGTGAGACTGCCTATTGATTGAGCGCCGCTTGTCTCCCAAACAATGCCACTTCAATCAGCGGCCCGTCGGGGAGGGGGAGGTGGGTTGGGGGACAGGGAGGAGATGGAGGGGTAGTGGAGGGGGGGTGGAGAGAAGGGAGGGCTGCCGATAGCTGCAGTGACTGATTTAAGAGATGGATAAAAAGCAGATACGTCCCCCGCCCCTGTACTGATTAATGACAGTGGCCAGAGCAGCCCTGGACTATGCATCATGATTTAACCACCAGCCCCTCATCTAAAGATTAGCGTGCACGCAAACACACACACATACTGTAAAAGCACCCACATACACAGCGTGTACTGTACCTCACAGAGAGACGAGTCATGGAAGGTGCGAGAGGAAAAAAAGGGAAGCGAAGCACTGAGAAAGATGAGTGAATGGTGGATGCTAAGGTGGGTGCAAGTAGGATTATGCTGATTTTGTTTTAGTGAACCATTTCAGTCCAGGACACAGAGCACATGGGTAGGTGCAAAGCCACACACATGGTCACATATCAGTAACCAATCAGGATTTTGAAACCCAAAACATTCGGCTTTAAGCAGTCAGGACCAGGAAGACGTGATAATCCACATAATTTTCACACACTGTGCCTTGTACAGCTAAAACTTGGTTGTCAGACTCCCATTCTGAGTCGTACAGATGTCTAGTCAAAAATGCAGAAAAATTAGAACCTAATTAGATTAAATGAAAAGCAGAACATGCTTCATCTTGTGGTAATGCATACAAACAACTGTCCAACTTAATAAAATTAAAGGAAAAATGTAGAAACTGTTTTTTTAAACAGCAACAATGATGTATGATTTTATGGTTTTAAAAAAAATGACAAAGTGCCACATTTGTTCGGAGACAGTAAGGTGAGCTGGAAACAAGAGGTCTCTCTCAGTCTAATGCAAATCTCAGCCCTAATTTGGCTCTTCACCAGATTCAGCAGAGTGTAGCCAAACAGCTACGCAAATGGACACCATAAATCTGCCTCAACTCCAACATTAATTTACCCAGAGGCGCTGCATCATGTAGGTGTGGCTTGTAGCGTGATGTTACTACCAAGTAGGCGTGTCCTGTAGTAGGCATGTCTTGTAGTTGTGCAGATAGAGACTGTTGAGTGTTCAGCTATACTCTCACCTTGTACCTTCTCCAGTCTCTTAAAACTTGTAGTCTAATCAAACCAGAGTCCGTGTGCACAACCTCGGTGCAGAAACGCAGAGTGCAATGCCAAGCTGTGCAAAGGGAAACACTGACTCTGGTCCATTAGTTGTGTTGGATGCTGAGGAAGAGGTTGGAGCCCCTCCCTGCGGCTGCTAAAATATTCATCAGACTCCCTGAGAGCATGTCTGCTAATAGTTACACATGGAGCAGGAGAAAGAAGTGAGAAGGAGGAGGAGGCGGCGAGGGGACGGCACAAGGCAAGAGGAGGAGAAATTGGGGAGATGAGCGATGCTCCCTGTGTGCATGTCAGCTAATAGTCAAACATGAAGAGCTGGGAGGGAGGGGAAAAAAGCAGGAGAAGAAATAGGAGGAAGTGAAGTGAGGGGCTGTTTAAATACTCTGTGGCTGAAATCACAGGGGATGGACCATGTAGAAAAGCAAAAGTGAAGGGACAAGAGAGGAACAGGAGGAAGGGAGGGAGAGAAGTGGAACAAAGAGAAAGGGAACAAGAGATAAAGATTGAGAGGGAGTAATCAGTCCTTTTCTTCCTCCACTGCCATCACTTGCCCCTCCGAGCTGCATTCCAGATTGATTAAAAGCTCCTCTTGTAATTGTCAGATCTTGTAGGAACCATCTCTGTGTTTGAGGAGTTGGGGGGGGGGGGGGGTGTGGGTGTGGGGG
>VUQG01005222.1:27826-49983 GCA_015106755.1 Etia nguti | reverse complement strand
GTTTTCTTTAATGAAATGGTATCTTCATGGCCAATAATCCCAGTAACAGGATTGGGCAGAACACACATGTCAATACAGGCAAATAGGATTGTATGCTTTTATCATGCCACACCAACACATCTTGTTTCTCACTGCCTGCTGATGTCTCTCTCTACGTAGTGCAGCAGCACAGCAGGATATGTCTCGCAGGAATATCACATTGATTATATCTAGTTCTTCAAAAATTATCTAAAACATGGCCTCTAAAGGAAATCTCAATCATGAGAGAGCGTGTGAACCTCATGCCAGTTGGCATAATATGTAATATTCTGTCTACGCCACTGAAGAGAAACCTACACAGTGTTTCCAGTCAGGCTGGAGCTGACCCCCTCCTGTGTAGACCCTAATCATCCAAGAGGACTCTATTACAACGGCCTGGCAGCTCATCTAACCTCACAGTGAAGAAGGGTGGGGGGGGCAGGTGAGGAGATTGGGACCTCTGCTCCTCTTTCTTTCCACATGGTTGAGCAGCACACACACATACACACAGGCTTCCTAGGTGTACAGCAAAGCTGCCCGCCTCTTTGGACTACACCACATAGGAGATGGAGGATCTGACCTTATGTCTGGCTGCAGGAGAGAAACTGATACTGAAGTAACAGTGGCTGCTGTGCTCACATATAGCACCAACCAGCCATTCTACGGTGTGTCTGCTAAATGGTAATGCTGATGTCTCTCTTGCAGGATCTGTCTCTTGGGTTAACCCCCGAGCTGCAGGATTGAGCTCCTGGTCACATTAGGCGAGGCTCAGCTGAGAAGGAGGCAACACCAGTCCCACATCTCCTGCCTGAACCACTGACTGCTGGTGCCTGGTCAAAAGTTCAGCTTGTGCATATGTAAAAAGGTGGCTGGGTGCCCGAGGCAGGATCTTGGGTAAAATAATCATGCAAAAACGCTAAGAAGCATGGGACTAGGCGTGAGCACTGATGAACCCAGCCTCTGGGAGAATCGAGGCGTCTGATTGGACCAGTAGAGCCTCTTAGGCCTGTGCCCACAACACCCCTCCCCTCTCTTTATCCATTATAGTGGATGATGTACTGGAGCCACTGCCCACACACTGGTCTCCATTCAGCTCAGCACTGTCTCTGCCTATAGTTAAGGTATATATTTGATGGGTATAGGCTGAGCCCAGCTGCTCAGAGCCTGAGGGTATACCAATCTTGAGGGAGCAATCAGTCAGTCAACAAAATGTCACAGGGTCAGCGATCCAGCATGACAGGACGGTGACAACTTCACAAAGGTTACAGCCAAACTAATAACTGCAACAGTCACTAAAATTTATTATGTGCTGTTTAAAAGTGTGCTCAGAGTTTTGATTCAAAGGAAACCATCTACAATCTAGAAAGACCCACAAATCATACAATGTTTGATCAAATAAATCGACCAAGATCTGCGTCAATCAAACTTTTCTGCATTAAATTGCTCTAACTAAATCACTTGATAGCAGATGTTTTTTTGCCTCTCTCGCTCTCTCTTAGGCCTCTCTCTGTGTCACACATATACACACACACACACACACACAACTTCAGGCCAGATCATTTGGTGCTGATAATCACACCAAAGGACACAAGCAAAACTCCCACACTAAACACGCTGAATTAAAGAAACAGGAGTTACAGGCCTGGTTGCACAATCTCTGATAAGTAGATCAAGGCACAGGGAGGGGAACATGATGTTAGTGAGAGATAGTTTGGCTGATTAAAATGTCATGGCTCTTTATAGATGTCTTTCTCAACTCAGCAAAATGGAATCAGTTCTGTGCATCAATAGCAGAGTGGGCTGGGGCTCCCTGCTAATAGAGAAGTTTCTTTCTCTTAAGTTCAAACCACAACACAAGGAATGCAAAAGCGAGGAAGTCACATATGTTTCAATTAGACGTGACCAAAGTATGGCAACAAGAAAGGACCAGAAAAAAAGCGTGCAAGTTAAGAGATAACATAAAAGAGCAGGAAACAATTAATAAGAAGAAAACATGGGTGTGGTTAAATGACCAACCACGGCACATATAGCCCTACATGACATTTGATCACCTTTACAATAGCAGCCAAATTAATGACTTAGGACCACATGTAGCTCCAGGTGTTCCAACCGTCTCTGTGTTGCGAATTCATGCGTGTGCTTGTCCATGTGTGTCTATTCGTGCTGAAAAACTCTATTTTACCCCACCTGTGCTCCTATAAATCAAACCTGTGCTTTAAATGAGGGGCTGGTTATTTGCGCAAGAACACACATGGGGGCTTTGTGATTGTTTTTTGGAGTCAACATTCTGCTTATGTTTGCATCCCAGAACAATCTCCATGGATCCCGCAAGCGTACGCAAGCAATTAAAGCGATAGCATCTTCATATCCCTGCAACCAATAACTGAAATAATATCACTGTTTTATTAAGCCCTTAATGTGGGGGCAGAAGGAGTGAGGAGTGGGATTTTAAAGAGGATACACTTTCAGGGGCCTTATCAAGCCCAGATTTAAATAAGAGCAAATGCTCAGCTTAGGGGTGTGTCTGTGTATCTGTGTGAGTCTGTGCGTAAGGCTGTGTGTCTGCGTGTGGCCTTTATCAGACATGAGTTTTAGCTAGTCGCTGCGTCAGCACACCAGAATTTAATTACTAGCTCTACCTTTGTCCTTTAATATTTACTAACATCTACACTTCATTAAATTAACGACATGTAAAATAAAAAAAAAAGAAAAAGAAAACCCTCTGCTAATTGCTTATGTGTGCTTGCTCCTAAAATGTTAGCACCCATTCCTTAAGATGCATGAAAAAATACAGAGAAGTATCATCCAGACTAGGGTACAGCTCCAGATCATGTGATTAGAAGGAATGCTGGACAAACTTTGGCTTTTAAGAATGAAACATGGGGCGAAGAGATTAAAAAATAAATTCTAAAATAAAGAGACGGGATGCAAAAGAGTGTTTTGTGACAGAAAAACTCAAACTGAAGAAAAATAAAGCCTGGCATTTTGCAAAAAGGTGCTGAGGAGTCGTTCCTCTCATCTCTCATCCTATGTCAAATGGCGGAGAGACAAATGACGGCCCGAGGCCTTGCGTCTGTCAAACATGATGGATCAGAACAACGCTTCACTAAAACTCCACCACGCTGCCTTTCAACATCACATTTTCACTTCAGTGCAAACACTAAATTGATAAAGTATGAAGAACAGCTAATGGAAAGATGTAATAGTCAAACTAAAGCATATATTAGGAGGCTATGGAGCCTAAAGGGTAGAGTGCTGCTATCCATTGAAAAGTCTTAGAGAGCACAGGACACAATATGGACTGAAATAAATCACGGTGCTGGATTTTATCGTTCATATCTAAAGCGTGTGAGGATGTTAACCTCAGGCACCTTATATTATCTCATGCGCACACACACGTGCTATTAAAACGTTCCCACACATACAAATCATGCAGATGCTTACACATTCACAACAGTTGGTGTCTAAGCCACACTGTAAAGGTTAAACCCTTCACGGGAGTTTAGCTGTAAGTTGTCCGATATCTTATGATCCAACCAGATGCCACAGCGGATACTGTATGCATGTGTGAATAGCTGAAGTAGTGCTGGGCAGCTTCATTAATGTAATCCCTGAAAAAGACAATGTATCAGAAAAGCGCTGAGCCAAACTCAAAATCCTTCCTTAATGCCATCCTTCCAAAACTGGGTAGGAGTTCTCAGGTCAGCCACAACTCAGGTACAGATGCTAGAGGTTCTCCTATACTGTGCACTTGTGTCTGTAAAATAGCAGTGGCCTTGCAGTGGCACCCCACGCAAAACTATATCCATCCAAAATATACTGATTGGTTGGTGAAACTTAAATCACTGCAACAGCAAAGAGCTGCCACATCCTCCTTCAGTAAAAATGTATTAGGCACAGAACTTTTTTTTATTTTAGTACTTAACTGCATAGCAGCTAGGACTTGGATTAGGCATTAACAGCAGCCTATAATAGTCGCGGTTCTCTGGAATAGAGTACTGAGAGGATAGAAAACTGTCTTTCAGGGTTAAACAAACAGTGCCATGAGGAAGAGGAAAACAAACCACAAATATCTCTCTATCTATTAAACCCAGACTCTTTCCCTGAGCCTTCAGCAGATCTCCATCCTGTTCCTGTCCTCTCTCCCAGAAATGTGCCAAGACAAATACGCCGTCTCTGTAAGAGCTATATGAGAGTCACAAATTCACAGACTGGCTTTGCATTTAGAAAAGTATAACTAGCTGCAGAATTACTCCAGCACAATGAAAAGTAATGTCACATGTTAACCGGTCGAGCGTGTCAGCAGGCCTTCAGGCAGGCTGCGCTACAGCCTGCGCACTCATGAGGTGATACAACACTTTCTCCAAGCTTCTTCTCTCCCTTACCATAGACTTTGTGAAAGGTCTGGCCAGCGTGAAGAGAAAGGTCATCAGCCACCAGCTCCGGTGTATGGAGGTGTATATCATGTTCCCAGGATGCAATGCGTTGGAGGTGACACCATAAGGCGAAAGCCGCCGGTGGAGCTCGTTGCTGAAGAGGATGTTGCAGAGTTTGGCGCGGTTGTAAGCCAGCATGGACCAATAGTCCTTGTTTGAGGGGGACAGCAGCGCCAGGTCCACTTTGCCACATGAGTCTAGGAGGTCTGTGAACCTGAAAGATAGTTCGCATTAAGAGTAGTTAGTGTGAGTCTGCCTCAGCCTGTGTGTGGGCTTTCCGCCGGCAGATGTGTGGTGCTTTCTGCATACAAATCAAAGACGTGACATGATGTTCTTTAATTGCCTGCGACAGAGCTGTTAAAATCCAGATGTTTGACAAGGCCCCTTAAACATTACACTACTCGTTGTGTTATTACACGCTCACACAAAAATCTCCATACACGAAAACTACACTGTGTATTTATGCGTCTGTGTGTGTACGTATGTGCGAGAGGCGCGGGATGAGGCTCCAAACCAGCGGAACACATCCTACATATTAATCCAGTCATTAGAAAACAACCAATCAAAATGTCACCTGGTTTCCTTGTTGTGATTTTACAAGCTCGCTGCCTCTTGTTTACTGTCGCCTTCCGCAACATCCTTGCTTGGCTAAATTACAACATCTGCAGGCTTTTCATTTCATGTGCTGCAACTTCGTAACTACTTCAGCAAGTAGAGGTTAATAAATCAATTGCCTCGACGCTAAAGCCTTTTTTTTTTTTTTTGTAAATCAAAATTTGTTTGCACGACGAGCCGAAGCTGTGACTCGTTACAATTGAATGAGGTCTCGCAGTGATACAAATGTTGAGATTTTGGTTTTCAAATATGCCGTTTACTGTCCCGGAGCTGCAGCTTAGATATTTCAGAGGTAATTTCATTAAGGATATGATCTCTCGTTTGACCAGATCTGATGCAGTACTAGAGTATAGTAAACCTGTATTGGGTCAATTCCACAGTAAGCCCCTGTGGTGGAAACTGATAAAGTGTCCAGCCATTACTCCTGCGTCCATCTTTTCCATTCCTGTCCCTTATAGGTCACTGCTTTACCAAGCGGACAAGGGGCTTAGGGAATACAATATACTGCCAGGTCATGGGTCACCCACTGCTTGTGAGGGGAGGCTAAGTAAGTAAACAGGAAATCAGCGGAAAGTGAAAATAACACAAGCAAAAAAGGGAGGGACTTCAGTGGATGTAATATCGGTCTGGAATGAGGTGGACAGAATGGAAGATGCAATATGAGATATTGTCTATTTTTGCTCCTTTATCCCTTCTCTCTTGTCTGTGTTAGTGTGTAACTGACTCTCTCTGGTTCTGCTTTAGCCTGCTTTGAAGGGGTTAAAGCCACTGCTGATTGTTGAGGACAGAAAGAGAGAGGCAGTGTTTGGGAGGCAGCGAAGGGGAGCAAACTGTAGGGTGAAGAGTAAGGAGAATACCTGTGCTTTCTTAGCATTGCAAATATGTAAAAATAGTACACATTTTCCTTATTCTAACCGACAGTTTTTACACAATCAAAACTTGCCTGTACCCACTTTTCTTACTGCTTAGGGAAGTTTTGCGTCAATCACATGTCAATATTCCCTTCACGGCAACCTTTCCTTCCATGAGCTTTTCCTACTCCTTCTTCCTCCGACTTTTCCTACAGCTTGTAATAACAAAGTGACCCCAAGTGAATCTGAGTGTCAAACCATCCCCTCTGCTGCTCCTGCCCAATCATGCATGGCAGCCTGTATAACATAACTCATATGAGGGCCCCTGTAATAGTGCTGCTGTTTGATCTGCTAGAATAACTCTGCGTATGTTCGCGTTGTCTCAGGTCACTCTGCCGAGCTCCAATCAATCACTGCTTGGCCGTCTGACTGACTGAAGCCACGATCAATGCTGCACACAGACAGGGACTGGCTCTAAAATACATGGCTCAGGGCTTGGGCTTACAGATTACTGCAAGACTCCGTGCTTGTCTGCTGCATAACAGAAAAACTTGAGCCTTTGGAGTTCCTTAAGAAAAAAAAGGAGAAAGGGGCTGAGTCAGGGGGGTCAGACATAAAAGAGCAGATACTTGATCAAAGTAAATTTTAGCTGATAAGTCCATCCATCATACTGATGATACGTTTAATTCACAGTGACAGCATGCGGAAAGAAATGAGTTTGAGTGAGTGAGGCTGTCATGTTTGACAATACGCATAAAGTCTTATCTGTCAACTCGTCGAGAAAACTAGCCAGTGCAGCGGCTTTAAGTGCACGACTGGCGATGAACTCCTGAAGACTAGACAGGCTAGTTCTGGGCAATTATCAGCGTGACTTTAATATGGAAAGACCTCACTGATACAGACAGCGACCTCTCGACAAACAATCAAACATATTTACACTCACTAACACAAAACTAGTCAATCTTCCTTTTCTTTACCTGTGTGACTCAGAGGAAACCACCACGACACGTGCTGGGGCTGAACGACGCAGCACGTCTTGTAGACACTGCACTAGCAGGAAGTGACCCAGATGGCAGATCTGGAAGGTGGACTCCAGGTTGTCTTCAGTCAGCATATAGGGCTGAGTGCACACTGCTGCGTTACACACCAGAATGTGCAGCGGCCTATGGGAGGAAGAAAGCAGAAAAACAAAACATGTTTGACTGATTGTGAAGTGAAAACAAACGGCCGAAGGAAAAGCTTTCCTACCATATCAGGATGAAGAAGATGTAATGAGAGACAGAGGGAGGATTTTTTTTAAAGAGGAGAATTAGAGAAAAATGAAAGCAGAGAGAGGAAACGGGGTGTCTTATTCCAGAGTGCGGTAGACTTTAGAGGTCTACAGAGACAGAGCATCAGTAATGCTGATATGATACAGAGGTTTCCAGTGCAACTCCCCATGGCTACACAGCTACTGTAGATACCGAATACAGCTGGCTGGGATCCAAGAGCAACACCACAATGAAAAGCAATCTCAAACAGTTTCAACACACAGGGGTGGTGGAAGTAATGGATGTTGATACTGGCTCTGTGAAAGCACTTTGAGTAACCAAACCTACCAACACATCGACTTGGAAAGGCCAAGCAGAAGAAAACAGATCAAAGAAAATGCATGCGTTAAGTCATGGAATAAAAAAGGAGCTGGCATTATTAAAAAGGGCCAGAGAGAAAGCGCATGTTTTAGGAGACGGAGACATGCAAAGCATTTTCATTCTTGCAGAATCCATGTGGGCGACTGAGCAACGCTCCCCGCTCACACGGAAAGGGAAGGAGACTGCTGGATTGGTCAGGGCAGCGAGAGATCCTTGTCGGTGACAGCGTCGCTCCAGCGAGCTCAAAACCACAGTAACACAGTCGAACAATCCAAACACACCCCACCAATTTTTAATTTCTTCCATTAGAATTAATTATGAGGCCGAAGGCAATTTGTGTACCCTGTGTTTAAGACTGCCTACTGGATTAATTAAAAACTGGATGCTGGAAAATTAATGTGTGAATTGTTATGCCTTGCTATAATGAGTCATCCCATGCTATTACATAGTAGTGTACTGTACGATCACCTTCAGGCCTCTGAACACACAAGGTTCATTAAAGAGCACCAACCTAGGCACAAGTCAACTTAAAGAACGCCGACCTCAGCGCTTTATCGGCAACGCACACACTAGGAATGTGAGATATTTAAATTTTCTACCAAAATAAAACAACGTGAGGAAGACTCACTTAATTAAAAGAACATCTGTAAATAAACAACCTCTGCGACCTGTGTTTAATCCTGATAACACGAGATAGAAGAGTAAAAGTTGCTGTAATGCTCAGAAATTTGCTCAGAAATTGCTCTAAGGTTAAAAGAAGGCAAAAAAAAAAGAAAAAGACTGGTTGTTTTTGGCCCAGTGTTCACGTGTCTAATAGAGTGTGAAGTACAGTAACAGTGTGCAAACCTCTTGGCTCTATCCCTAATTTAGTGGCTAGGGGCAGTAATACCACAGGTACAAAGCCTGACCTTCTCAACCTTTCACTGCAGCTGTTGATTTAGACTAATGCTGACGACAGTTACACCTCTTTAGATTTGCACGTTGTGACCTGTAAAGGCAAAAGAAAAACAATGCATCACAAATTGGTGATCAAAAAACTCCACAAATAAACAACTTTTCTCTGGTCAGTGCAGCGATTTCTCCCATGCAGCTCAGATGGGCCTCTGGTGAGTCTGCTTGTAATGTAAAAGGCCTGTTAATTCGACTGCCCACCAGTTAGTCCCTCTCTCATAAGCCCAGGTCTAATGAATGTCTTTAATAGGCCTACTGCCGCACACCACATTCCCTCTGTCCACATTAAGACCTCACACAACACTGTGTGCACCGTGCAATCTCAGCGCTGGTCAAACGAGGGTGTTAACTACCAAACGGGGAGACATCAGTTTATATATTTACTTTAAATAACCCCCCTGGGTATGACCCCTGACCTCTATGATAATGTAGGCCAGCAGGAAGAGATTGCCTGTGTGAGCTCGGCTCGTACTGCTAGTCGTTAACGCTCCAAACACATATACAGTGGATATGAGAGCGCCACTCTTTTTGACCCACATTTAAATTCGCACACCAGAATCAACATAAGAAGGGAGTAAGAAAATAATCCAACTCTTACAAGAATATAAAGGAATGGAAAAATTGTGGACGAAGGTTGTCTGGTTTGTATATTATTTTTTATTTTATTTATTTGTTTACTTATTTTTTTTACAAATCACCTATTACACTTCAAATGCTTGAAATTAAAACTGAACTCAGTAAAAACAAATCAGAGGTGAAAACAAATTCCACGTGTTAATTACGGACCGTTCAGTAGAAATTGTATTAGGGCCTTCTGTCAGTGCCGTCCTCCATCAATTACATCCCAATGAAACTGCGCCGCATTCAACAATATCAATATCCAGGTAATTTCATTTCAAAGGACAGGCAATTAAAGCAGAATCGGGGTCAATGGAACACAAAGAAGCGTGAAAGCCACTGACTAAAGCACTTAAAAGCAAGAGAGTGAGAAACGAGAGAAGGAAAAGAAAAAGACTCTGATTACATTTCACCTGTCAATGACACGCTGCAGGAGCATTATTGTGCATGTGCGTATGAGCATGTGTCTCTGTGTGTGTGTGTGTGTCTCTGTGTGTGTGTGTGTCTGTGTGTCTGTGTGTCTGTGTGTGTGTTTGTTTGTGTCTGTTTGTCTCTGTGTGTTTACAAATCTGGGTGTGTGTGTGTGTGCGCGCACCCGGGTATGTCTGTATGCACATATTTGTGCGTGCTGTGTTTGCCGCTCCTGTGCATGTTATGCCTGAAGACATACGTGCAGTAATAGAGTGGTGGTAGACTCAGACAGCTGCCCAGTGCCATTCACAGCTCAGAGCTCCCAGCCTCCACTCTGCTCTGTTCGCCTTCTGATGAGAATTAATGTACTCTGACGTCCCCTGGGAGTCCCGCACTCCCCCCCCAACAGCACGGCTAATGAAGAAATACAACCTTGCCAAAATACTGAGGTGGAGAGAGAACGACACAGACAGAGAGACACTGAGAGACGACACGAGAGAACGGGGAAGAAAGAGAAACTAAGGCAGATAAAACATTCGTAAACAGTGATACGCAAAAATACTAAAGTGTGAGAGGACTTTACAGAGTTGAAAGGAGGCCAGCATACTTGAGTGTGGGTGGGAGGGATATATGTAAGTGCAGGGAGGGAACTATAGGACACAGAGTGAGGGAAGCCACCGTGAGGTTTGGCTGTGACCCAAGACACGTGTCCTGGATGGCCATAACCTGCCCCAGGGCTGCTACGGGCGATGACTGCCCGGCCTCTCCCCAAGGGGCTCCCTTGACACCAACACCCCCTACGCACACACAAACACACACTCCCCTGCCTAGAGACCTGCGGGTGGATGAGCCGTATGGATGACAGAAATTATGACCCCAAAATAGCAACCGTACAAGCGGCCACAGGACGCAAGACACATGCTATAAAAGCTGACCACCACAAAATAAGTGCCATAAAGTGTGTTCGACCAATGTCAAGCAAATCGACACAAATAGACACACTCACTCCTGGGGCCTTCCCCATATGGTGTCCATCAGTAACATCTTAGATGTCCTTTCTGTATGGCATAATAAAAGAGATAAACAGTCGCTAGTCCTAAATAAAAGACGCTATTTAGTCCCAACAGTTTTAAACTTAACTGTTTATTTATTCCTGCTCTTAGATTAAAGTAAGTCTGATCAACTAATAGGAAATGCCATGATTTTTTTTAGTTGGGCACGTTGCCATAACTTTAATTAATAAATCAGTTTGAAACCAGCTCTTCTCCTGTTTTTTTATTTCACTGGAGATCCTCCTTGTTGTTTGATTGTCCAGATCCAACATCACACAGGGCAATTTTCCATATGTAGGGCACCTGCATGAGCAATACCATTTACTGTGTGGTTTTGTGGGACAAATGCCAGCTAAATTCAGTTGTGATCACCTCAAAGGCAAGAGTGAGAGGAGACAAAATTTATAAATGGCACCTATTACACCAAACCCACGTGATCCTAAAAACACACAACCTGCATTTCCAAAACAAGGAAAGGATGAAAATTAACAACATTGTGTTTAATACTTACAGCTTCATTGCCTTGAAAGATTCAGCAAATTCCCTGACACTGCGCAGAGAAGCCAGGTTGCACATCATTGCTTCAACTCTTGCTTTGTGCTGTAGAGAAATAGAAAAAATATGATCAGAAAAATAACAGCAAATTAAAAGAAATTTCAGAAAGGTTTTTTAGTTTTTGCCCATTTTATCATTGTTGTCAAAGGAAATAGTGATCACAAGTAGAGGTTGAATGTTTGCATTCTGTTTTATTTCACAGGACAATGCAGTGATTCAAATCCAGGAAGAGTGATCGCTCTTTGCTTGTATTCCCCATGTTTTTTTATGGAGAGTTTTTCCCACTTTTACTTTGATGAAATCTGGTAAAAATCACACACAAAGAATTCAGGTTTCCAGTTAACGTCCCGTCTACAGACTCTTAAGAAACTAATAAGTAGTGACAGTGTCCTCTCCCTGTGTTTGTGTGTGGCTCATCTCACACCATATGTTGGTAGACAGGGTAGCAGACAGATAGCAGAGAGGAAGAAAAAGATAAATGACTTAAGAAGTGAATGCATAGCTGCATTTACACACTGCTGAAGACAGGCTAAATATTCATCATCCCCTCCATCCTACTGTAGCATTGTGCTGCAGGGCAAAGGCCTCAGCAGAAATGCATGCAAGGACCATATCTGTTTAATAAAATCATACAACAGGGTTCATCAAGTCTGTCAACTCACAGTCTTTCCATGCCTTCTCTATCTCTCCCCACTTTTCTCTTTATCTGCTGAGGCCCTCGACAAAAAAGCCAGGTTCAGTCTACCTGCAACATGCGAGCTCACATGGGACTCTGGCATATGTTAGCACGAGTGCGTGCCGCATCAACTGAGACGGAGCATGTAGATTCCGGGCTCCAGAGCATCCCTCATGCTCTGGTCTCTGGGCTCAGTAGCACCAGGTATTCCTCCTTCCTCCCACCCGCCATCCCAGAGGAACACTGTCAGCTCACATTACACCCGGAAAAGCGTTCAGCTCGCCATCCGCCACCACTGGTGTTGCTCCCCTGCATCCCTTCTCCTCTGATCTGATCTCCTGTCTCTGGGTGTCATATGGGAACGCCTTTCCTCAGCGTGTCTGTCTCAGCACAGCTAAGTACACATGACACTCACAGCAAGGACGCTCCATGGAGCAGTGAGCACAAAGAAAACAATAAAGGGTTAAGAGCATCTTCTGATGGAAATGTGATTCTTCAGGCATTTTACAGACACCTTAACTGCCCCAGGGTGTGTTTATACATGCATACACAGGCACACACACGCCTGCACACGCACACAACAAATTCAATGTTGTGACTCAAGGGTAAAACCACGCTATCACACCATTATCTATGCCTGAATTATTCTCTTGATGCCACTCAATGCCATTATATGGATGCTATTACAGAGCATTAAAGGGCTGATTATGGCTATTATAGATATGATTATAGGGTACCTGCTTATATGATCTGTACACAGCAGTAATCACAGGTGAGAGGAGACAACTGTCTGATTTAATTGCTTATATGTGCAGTATGCATTTATGCTCCTTGCCACTTTCACAAGGTATACATGCACATAAATGCAGGTGGACTGAAAAGTAATATTTGGTAACCAAAGTAACAATATAGTAAGAAAGTCTCATTTGTAGCACATATGTTTAAAAAAAATCATTTTCAGTTGTTCATTTTACTGTGAGAAAAATGAGGCATTACCTCCGAACAAGGTCAGAAGAGACAGCAGTGCGATAATTAACAGGTCACTATAAGGCCTCCTTAACAGGATAGCTCTCCATGTGTGTATGACCAGCAGAGAAGATGAGAGGAGGTGTCAGCTTGACGAACACATATCCTCTTCTCTAGAGACATGGAGGGAAAGGAAAGGAGAGATGGAGTAATGGGAGACCAGAGGGAGGATAGGGGGGGGGTTGAAGAGGGGCCACTGGAGCAAATCCAGCAGGGAGAAGGTGAGCAGCCTGCCTGCCCGCCTGCCTACCCTCCCCCTGCAGATTGAAGTCTTGCGAAGAAAATAAAGTTTATTGCCTGGAAAGAGGGGGAAAAAGCATGTAAAAAGCATTAAAGCGATGGAGGTGAACAATTAGACAGATGGCCAGGTTTTGGAAGGAGAAGAAGAAAAAAAGGAGTAGAAAAAGACAGGGAGAACGCATAGACGCAATCGTTCAGGGTTTTTATGAGGACCCTGACAACTCCTGGTCTCTTCAAGGGCGAAGGAAAAGTGAGAGGCAGCGAAGCCTCTCTGGTTAACTCTGGAGCAATCGCTGAGTAGGCAACACCACAGAGCTCGGCTCAGGGTGACAGTGCTTACCGCCCCCCAGCTACACACAACCTATCGCTACAACTAAAACAGAAAGGCTAATTCTGAGTGAAACACGGTAAATAAGCTCCAAAAATGAGAAACCGCTGCAAAGTGAGCGTCCTCGTGTCCACACGTTCGCAAAACAGGCACGTGTTCAGGACAGAAATCGGCAAGGTCACCGTGAAGATAACATCACCTGATGCCTCAGACTACCGCTGCTGCCAACACCTCTCACCTGTCACCTGCCATCAAACCCAGAAGACGAGCTATCTGTAACAAGACAATGACCTTTAGGACTTTCACCAGAAGGAAGGAAAGAAGGAAGGACTAAGAGCAAGGATGGAGCGAAACAGTTAAACTTTTCCTCCGTGAATACAGAAAGTTGGCAACTGCAGAGGTTCTCCTTCTCTATCCTGGTTTTTTCCGCGGCATACCCGGGAATGACATGTGATCACTGCTGAAAGAAAGATGGAGAAGGAGGAGAGGATAGATGGGGAAGCGCTCTAATACAATTATAACCGGGGCCATCCAATCCAATAAAATGAAGAAGTATTAGAGCAGGGGAGTCCCATCCTGTTCAATAAGATACTGGACCACTTTACTAACTCTTAAAACACACACACACGTGGGCACACACAGGTGCACACACTTCGCTGACCCCTTTAATAGCACAGAAGCCACCCCTAATGGACGCAAGCAAGTGGAACCACCAAATAATACACTGTCTTAATGCACTAGACTCAATCTCATCCCCCTCTCCTCTTATCCTTCTCAGCCTTCACTCTCATACTTTAACCCCTGCTTCCATCTTCCCTCACCTTGTGCTGCTCACCACCTCAGCGCCTCTTATAGCTCACCAATGCAGAGGGAACACTTAAGGAATCAGAAAAACTCCTATATATACACAAAACACTTAGCCCGCAGACCCCGGTTAACGCTTCAGATGAGGAGAAGAAGCGAGTAAAGGAAGACAATGCAGTAAGTGTTGAATTCCTGTGGTTTGAAGTATCACTCCCTGTGAATATGAGATTCGTAATATTAATATAAAGCAACAGCAGTATAATATGGACATATCCTAACCAGCAGGTGCAGAGGTAAGGTGTTGTAATGGCGATGAAAGTGAATGAGCAGAGAAGACACCATGTGAAAAGGGCACCTTATAAAAGCAATTAGAGAAATGACTTTGAGCCCCTCTTCTTGCTCTGTAGATTAGAACAGGCCTCGGAGGGAGGAACACCAAGGAACTCAGATCTCTATGACCTTGGCCGCAACACACCATACTAAATTGGCCATCAGCTTTTAAGACTCATATCATAGATATATATTTTTAGCAAAAAGAAAAAGAGAGAAGGAAGGGGGGGGGGAACTGTGGAATGTGCAGGTCATATATCATCCTGTCACAATTATGACGTTTGTTCATAAATACCAACCAATCTCCTCTCCACCTGGCTAAGTCACATGCACTTGTGCCTATGCATGTGCTATACACCAACAAAGACACACACACGCGCGCACACACACACACCCCACGTGTGGAGAACGCACATGCACATCGCAAATAAAGAAAAGGACACATCTGGCTGGGTGCCCTACCACGGGTCTGAGAACTGACCTCCACACACAGACAAAAAACCCGAATACACACTCAGTTAACGACATGCATTCGAGCGCCCAACGCACAAATGAAAGCACGCGTTCTGCACATTACAAACACTAAACACACACAAACAAACAAAATGCACGCACGCGTGCGCACACACACATCCACTTGCTCACTGGCATGCACGCACACTGCAATTAATAGGGAGGCAGGTCTCTGGTGAGGAAGAGAAAGTGCCTGTTCAGCACATACAGGCAGAATATGCAATTTCCTCCAGTTAAGTCTGTATTAAATTGATTTCTTCTTTCTCTGACACGGACTGGGTTTTTCCCCTCTAATGAAAGCTGGATAATCTACAGGTTTTCCTTTTCCTGAAATCAAGTTACAAATCAAGCAATTGCAGGGGCAGATATGGGAAAGGTGAAGGAAGGACATGGGATGATTTTCCAGATGAGAAACATGAAGAATGAGGTGCGCACGTGCCGCTGCTCGTAACGTGGACATCAGGGGCACCTGACACGCGCCCGGGGAGCAAAAAGGCCAGGCCTCGGTTAAGTACTCGGTTGACATTTCTGGTCAGTGACGGCCGTGCCATGTTAGTAAGAGCGGCTCTAATAACTGTAATTAATTAAATGCGTTAATTAGTAAGCACTTCAATGAGCTAATCATTCATTCAAACCTGTCAGGGAGTCACATGGAGGCGGAAAGCAGGAGAAAAACGCGCTGAGCAGAAAATGACTTTAGAATTTAAAGATGAACAGTAAAAGAAGAGGTATTTAGTTACTTTAATGAGTAAAAGCAGCAGTACGAAAACATACGAATAATCCAATTTATCTTCGTTACCAGCAATATGTAATTTAAATAAACAAAAAGTAGTCATTACAGAGGCGACGTTACATAACTACTTTTTATAACACTGGATTATTAACTAATGTGTAAGCAGAATTTTAATGGTATAGCTGGTGGAGGTGAAGCAGTTTTAAGTACTTTATATGCTGGTGTGTAATTTAATTTTACTGAATAGTGAGGCGTTATATTTTATACGCTCATTACAGGTTTTCAAAATCTTTAACTTTAACTGTCAAATAAATTTAGTGAAGTAAAAAGTGCAATATTTCCCTGTAATGTAGTAAAGTGGGAGTATAGAATAGCTTCTGTAATGCATACAATGCATTATAATACAGCATAATGTAATTCAGTAAAAAATGTTTTAGAATATGCTGTAGTTTTTAGAAAGCTATTGCAAAAATCTAAATTAACATACAACCAGATAAAGCAAAATTCACACAACAATATATAAAAAATTACATAGGGAAGTATTGGGGTTCGGCTTTTTGGGGGGTTATTGCTAGTAAATCTGAACAGTGGTCATGTAAATATATAGGAGAGCAATTTTTTGGAGCCTATATGTGAGGTGAACGGACTGCACACACAGAAGAGCGAGATGATTTTGCATTGAAACTTGAGGTGATCAAGCTTGGCGTTATTTTACAGCTATTGAGACTTTGGCTACCTTTCCAAAGAGACAGACAGGTCAGACAAGAGGAAAAATAAAGACAGAGAGAGGGGAAGACATGAGAGTAGACAACCAGAGAGGGAGAGAGAGACAGCGATGGGAAATGAAAAGGACAGGGCGGTCATCATAATTGCAGAGTTTGCTTTTCGGATGCAGACAGACCAGGGCCATGGGGCCTGAGGCAGATATCAGATTGCACACATAAAGCACGCACGTACAAGCTGAACGTGCACCCATATATACAAACATGCACATTAAAAATATTCCACCTCAGTGGAAGTAAGTGTTTTTTCATTAAGAAAAAAAAAAAGATGGTTAATGTAAAATAGTTTTGTTTTTTGTTTATGTTTCATAAAGAATCAAGTGTGAAGTGAGATAGCAACATCCAGCTTTCAATCCTAACTGTGTTTTGTTATAAAGCTTTCTGTGTCAGTGTGCGTGTCTCCATTTCTGCCTCTACTTCCCTTCTCCCCTCCTTCATCCAGGGCACAGCCTGATCAGATTTACATTAAAAAGTGATGGAGATTTAAATAATGTGTCTATGTTCTCAGAAAGACATCAAGAGATTTTCATCTTACTCTTCTCTTCTTCTGTCTCTTCTTCTCCATTTCCTCACCCTCTCCTGCTCCTATCTCCCCCCCTCATCTTACCCCCTCTATCTCCGCCAGATTCGCAGACAGTGCACATTTTCCTGCATGTCTTCAGTGTAACCGATACCCCTAACAACCAGGATTTTAATGCGTTCCATATTGCTCCCTAATATTTCAGATCTCAGAATAAGCACTGGCAATTACATATTTACACCCAACTTATTTTGCAATTCTGCACAGGGACTTTAGTGTCTGGCTGAACAGCGCAAGCAGACTTAGCTGCTGATTATGTTGTGGTTAGATAACAAAAGAGATGGAGAAAAACTCCTCGGCCCTGTGCATTTATATTGTATATACAACTTTCTGTTTGGGGATGTCAGCAATAAAGCTCCGTTCGCTCAAGTACAAAATAATGCGTTCTTTTCAAGTGCGACAGTAATGTGATTGCTTTATCTAAACCTGCTAGTTTTACTCTGTTTAATTTCTCCTGAAACGCTCGTGCTTTGTGCCATCTCAGTATCCCGAGGCCTGGTAAAGCACCAAAAACATTTACACAAATGTATACTGTTGTAGTGAACACACATCGGCTGTTCAGAGATAATAAATTAAGCCCCCTTGATTTGGTTATCCGAGCCCCCTTTTTTGTATCAGCGTTATAAAAACATAAGCATAACATAATTGAATAAGAAAAGAATCTTGCAATTAAGGAACGTGTAGGCCTTTGATGTGAGTAAGTGTATAATAGGCCTTTTGATGAGGGAGTGTTTTATACTCCGCAGGGTCTGGTATGCACTTTGATTAAAAGCTCTTTTGTTTGGCAATATTCTAAACTGCTTACCATTTTCCACTGTCACAATAGTTTAGTCTGGAAAGACAGGAGATGGTGCCTTTTGCTCTTTCTCTCTGAGATAGAAAATCTTGCCCTTGCTTGTATGAAATCACACGGTAGAGATACTCTGTTATCACTACGAGTGCAACAAACGGGGAATGTAAGAGTGACCTTTTAGCAAAGGGATAAAAGGGAGGCACCATCTGACATCAGAGTGTTTGTTTTTATTATTAAGATTACCTCAATTTCCAAAGTCAGGAGCACGTTCATCAGCAACCAGCAAATGCAGTCGCTGAAGCACGATTTACATGATCTGTCCTGTCTGCTGATAAGGGCAGTTTTGCATTCAGTGAAAATGCTTGGGAGATTTGAATAATAGGATTCTCATCATGTATCTTTAGCCCCTTGTCGCCTGATAATAGCCTAAAAGATTCTGGTTGAAAAATGTAATAAGTGCATCATGTGACCTCAGCAGAGGTCGAGGGTCGGCGAGCCACGGATCGTCAACAGAACACTGGCGTGACAGAGAATAAATGATGCCTTGTAAACAAATTGAATTATTGCTTTAATTCATGCAGTCTGATTCAATTTGAGGGAGGAGGGATCCTACACAGGGGAACAGAGGAGTGAAGGAGTGACAGCGAGCAGGAAGGAAAGAAGAGGACGACGTGGGCACACACCTTCCCCTCCATCACTCCATCCCACGATGTCTTTGGCTCCACTGAAGGAAAGTAACTGCATTAAGAGTCCCGATCATCTCGCGCGACTGTGTGCTGCTTTCTGTAGACGGCGCGTCTTCCTTTTGTCTCTCAGCTAAATGTATTAAGGTTGTGTCAAATTGAGTTCGAGCTGGGACCACTGGGTGGACTTTCTGCCCTGGCGCTAACTGAGTGACAATATCTGAATTTTATAAACTAGTGCACGGATAGCATGTTGATGAAGATGTTTCTTCTTTTAGACCTGGACGCGATGGAAAAAAGGAGGCCTAAAATCTGAAGAAATCTGCTTATTGTGATTGGCAAACAGGAAAGCCCATCCTCCTATTGTACAACCCATGAACCTAAAAAAACCCCGTCTTAACCATCAGTATTAACTTTCGTCTATCACCCAAAGCTACATTAGGTCTCTCCTCAGTTTGCTCCTTAATTCCATCAGAGTAATCCCACATTATTGCCCTCTAACAGTACCCTAAACGGAGAATAAAAAGTTTGCTCCCCTCTAGCAGTGTATTACCAGGAAACAACAGGCCCTCTCCTCATTAAGTTATAGATATAAATGCTCCAAAGCATGAAATTACCCCCGGGCCTCCCTCTCCAAATAACCTGGTTTGCAAACAAATGATCCGAGCACAAGCAGTAAAAGGCAGATTATTAAAATAATAGGAGGGATTTAAATTTGCATCCACAGAACAATTCGGCAAAGGACTATGCAATTACTCCTCCTCTCCTCCTCCCCTGTTCATTCCACCTCTCTATACCGGCAAGCCTAGAGTCCCTCACACTTTATAGTGTCCATCTGTTCTGTCTAAGAAACAGGAGAACATTCTGGTCTCTTCAGGTGCATCTACACTTGTGTTGATGTAGCTAAATGCAGGGACATGTGAGCTAACTTGGTAGTTTGTGGCGCTTTTGTCGAGTCAAAACCACAATCAATTCCCATACTCAGCCCTAGTCCTAGCACAGTATTTCTCTCTTTCTATGATAAATATCTAACTTTATCCCGAGACGATAACAGTGCCTCCTCCTATGCTGGGGTAAATGGGGAGTGATGAGAGAGTGAGGTAAGCAAGAACGGACAAGGCAAAGGGTGCTCAGATCTGCATTACCTCTGAGTTATGGCCTCCATTTGCATCTCAATCAGCCTCTTTGGAGAGCCCAGCACCTTGGCAACACCCCCATCACACCACAGTCACCCCAGGTAATCAGGGAGATTTAGTGGGACTGGCAGTCTACCATGGGCACCCCCTGGCTGGGGTTCGCTGCTCATTCCCAGCCCCTGGTTTCGCTAAGGGCCCTCTGGGCCACATCCAAACACTGGAGAATGGCAGCACTTAACAAGACTGAGGAAGACCAAAATAGACGAGCAGCAAGAACAGGCCATAAAAAAAAGAAGGAAAACAAAGCACCCGTGTGATCGTAATAGATCTTCCCGCATAGATGTCTGCATAGTGCTCTGAATTGCTGCCTCATTATAGCAGGGGGGTAAAGAAAAAAAAAAGAAAACAAATTTGAACTTGTGACCTCAGGTGAGAACATTTTGTCTCCGAGCTGATGATGACACTGACACCGCCGCGCTGCACCCCTGCAGCAAAATCAGGCTCTTTCTAACATGTAATGGGAGTATGCGCACCCACAAACAAGCACATACGCACACAGCCACATGGTGTGATTTGCAGATAGTGAATGCTCCACTTGAGACTTGCCTCTCTAGTTAGCGCTGTCTCATGGCTGGACCCTGCTAAGGCATTATTACCTACAGTCAGCCCTATTGATATTGTGACTCCAGCATCTGTTCACCTCCTTGTTACTGCATGGACCCCAGCACACTGTCCTATCTGACTGTGTGCATGGTTTGTGAGTGTGTGTGTGTGTACGTGTGCATCTAAGACCTCTGGGCATGAGAGTAGTCACTTTGCACAGTAGAAGACGAGAGGCTGAGGAGGCTAATAGAGAACCACTGAACACACCAGGGGCCTAATCAAGTGCGAAGGACACATACCCACAGCTCCAAAGCTCTCTCTTAAACAAACACTCTGGCCTTTCTTTCTCTCTCGAATCTCACAGATGCTCACAGATACTGATGCCACATCACACAAACTCTTTGTAAGCAAAACAAAAATATGAGGAAGAGGGACGAGACCGAACTTTACCTGCAAATACAGATGGCTCGGGTGGCCACGGCAAAAAACAAATAAAAAAAGGGGGGAAACAAAAGGCAAACAGGAGGCGTGCAAGGAGTGAAGATGGAAAGACTAAGAATGAGGAGCTGAGTTTCAGTTATCAGAATCAAATATTAGTGGGGAAAAAATGGGGAGTGGGCAACATTAATCAAAGTGTTCACCTAGTGGGCAGCCATATGGCAGATCAGCACGCCAACAGTGCAAACTTGCTGATCTTCAGTAACGGAGTGCAATTAATTCAACTGGCTGCATTCATCTCTCCCTCACACACTGAAGGAAGGGAGGTAGAAAAGAAGGGGGGAGAACAGAGGAGGGTTTGTTATGACTCTTTACTCTTCCTCCTAAACTCTTTTTTTCCCCCAGTCTCTCTCAAAGCAGAGGAATCAAACCTTGGTGATGAATGAGGTGGACACAAGGGCCTCAGGTAGCTCCTGTGGCGATGGTGGGGGGGAGAGACGAGGGGTGAGTCAAGAAAAAGCGAGAAATTAGGAAGCGGAGAGGAAACAATGGTGGTGAGGGATTCGCTTATTGTAACATTTGTTCAAGGCATTTGTAAGACCTTAAAATCTATATTTATGTGTCTCGTTTTCCTTCAAAGACTTATTTTTCCTAATGAACACAGCCTAGTTTAAAAATCTGAAAAATCCCACTGCATTCACTGAAAGTTTATAGGCGAAACGGTACCAACAGCATCACCAAAATGACTAAATGAGAATGCAACTCTATTTGCAAAGCATCGTAATGAGTGTAAGGCACGCACAATACCACTGGTCAAAAAATAAAGCCTCATAAACACGATGTAAATCCGATTATCCAACCCACATAATAGCTTTTTTACACAAGACTGTGCAAATAAAACATTGTGTCTATTAACGCTTTCCAACTCTCCCAAAAATTTATAGTGGTGCTCATAAAATCCTTTGAAAAAAAGGCAGAAAACTTTGCAAAGGTTTGTAACTTGCCTCCATTTGTCAGAGAGCAGGAATTAAAGTTTGCCCTCTTAACAAGTGAGGCACAAAAATGCAGATTAACCTCAAAACTCAATCTCAATACATCTACACAGAAGTCTTTCTCCGCAAGATTAAACCAAATACGATGTGTTGTTTTTTTTTATCATAAATCAATTCATTAAAATGTAAATTAAAAGAGAAAAATGATAATGATAAGTAATGTCATTCTCAATCACATCTTCTTTTTCAGTTGGGTAGATAAAGCAAATAACGAGAAAAGATGGCAGAACAAAGTAAACACAACCTGACCCCACACACACACACACACACACACACACACACACACCTCAAACCTCTTTTGG
>VUQG01005222.1:17297-27806 GCA_015106755.1 Etia nguti | reverse complement strand
AACACAACCACACCCACACACACACACACACACACACACACACACACACACACACACACACACACACACACACACACACACACACACACACACACACACACACACCTCAAACCTCTTTTGGTTTTATGTAAAATTACCGTCTCCCCCGGCTCTTAACACAAGCTCATCTCCATTAGCCGCAACCTAGTAAAACTGACTCCTCCAAATGAGTTGTGAATATGCATTCCCCCGGCCCTCTCAACTCTCCCATCCATACAAAAATACTGCATCCGCTCACTTACATCCATATCTCTTGTAAGTCAGCTCATCCCATAGGCCTAGTCACCATACTACCCATACCAATATCATAAATGACTGTGGGGGAAGCCTTCATTAGGGCAGCAATGCCCCTCCACCCGCCTAATCAGGGCATTTTCCTCGAGCACATTGGGATGGTGGTTTATGGCCCAAACGGGGTTCTGTTAATGAGGAAGTATACATGTCTCCATTTCCTGTCTAGCCAGGTCGGCAGTTCCTGTAGCTGAGTCTATTATAATCCTATTGCTTTTTTTAATGAGTTATATTCATCTTGGTAAAGCGTCAGACACCATAAAAGCAAATAATAACAATAAATGCACATAATACAAATCTACTTCTGCTAAACGCTGTTATAGTCACACAGTAGTGAATATTTTTTCCTCTCTCGTGCAAACACTGTGGAGCAATCCACCGCACTCCAAGCAACGTGGCTTTAAACCCGTATGATGACAGCTGAATTACTGCAAATGCCACAGCAAATTCTGTTACAGTGTTCCCACAAACGCTCGGCTTTTTCTGCTCATTCTTCTCAATCTCCCTCTCTACACCTCTGATCTCTCGCTGCCCAGGTCTTTCTTTCTCTCCATCATCCCCTCTTCACTCCCAGGCTTTGCTGACATTAACCTGGAGCACTCACTTTTTCCCATGGTTCTCCCATGTTGCTCTCCACATGTCAGCGCGGGAGGCTTTATGGCCCACATCCATCAGCGTCACGTGCCAGGATTTATGGGAGATGGAGTCCAAACCCAATAGCTCTGAATCCGTCTTGCTGAAGCTGACCCCTGGGCTCCTGTGCAATGTAATAGATGAGCATCCTTGCACCCTACCCCCACGTAACCACACCTCACTCCTCCATGCTTCCCTTTCTTCAACCTATCTTCTTCTCCTCCCTTTAGCTTTCATGATTTTTCCCTCCCTTTACAGATAAGTCCAGTCCTCTACGCTGCCCTAGTTGGTTCTTGTTGATCATTCATTCAAACCCTAATAGAGATTTGGTTTCCAAAAAATTAATGGAGCAAACTGATCCAAGGAAATATCCAAGCACACATGGCCCCTACACTCACACTTGAGTTATATATCCATTGAGTTGCATTTGGGATAAAATGTAGATGTGCCCTTCACAGGATAGATGAGAGCCAGCAGTTATCTCTGTTCACTGTTCGCTCCCACAAACAGACTTGTAGGAATGACAAAGGGCTGTCATATCATTATGTCCTGTAGCAGAAGATGATAAGCTAAATTAGACAGAAGTTACAGCTGTTCTAGCACAGCTCACGTGCAGCTAACAATGACCCTAAAGAAAGATTTAACACAAAGTTGCATCAGATGAAGGGAGACAAAAGCAGACTTTCCCATTTCTAGTTTTCCAACCAGCCTCACAGAAATATGTTAAAATGACTTAAGAGCACATTATGCAGTGTTGTCAGGTAATCTGTTACTATACCACGTCTGGATCATACAACAACAACAAAAAAAGTTCCTCAGGAGGTTTGGAGTGGTGGCTGGTGCCAGCAGCCCGAGAGATCAGCAAAGCAGATTTAGAGGTGGTTTTTGTTCTAGAGGCTGAAATAAAACGCAAAGCTCTCAGTCAGGAGACTCGGGTTATATGTCGCCACCCTCAATCACTAGAGACTACAGTAACCTGAATCTAATGGGTTCTTTTTATATCACAACTCATGCATAGACATGCCAAACTTCTGATTTAAAGAGTTGAGAAGAGGAATGTCCCAATTTCCACTTTTTAGACGGTCGCCATTCTCATTGAGTCTTCTTCAATTTATTTAAATTAACCTACTGTAACACAGTGGTTAATTTCATTGTAGTCTCTGAGTTATGAATGGATCACCACTATTTGAGAGAAAGGTTTCACAAACATTTACCTTAATACACTTTATTAGATGGAACAGAAAAGTTTCAAGCCAAAGTCTGAGACATATACTTCCTCCTCGTGGTCCACAGCAGAATTAATCAGCAGAGCTGCATGTGGTCTACATATAGCACTGTGACCGAGGGAACTGGAGGTCAAAGGTCAAACTGTGTTCACTGGTTTACAGCGGGTTTTTATTACAGAGTTATTTGATATATTTACCAAACCTGTTCACCTTCTAGCCTGCTCCTATATAGAACTGGTTATCTAAAAAGTTGCACAGAAAACACACTCTCTCTTTCTCACACACACACCACACACACACACACACACACACCTCTCAATTGGAACACATGAAATAATATTGCCCTGCGGCCCCCCAAACAGGTCTGGACCCTAATAAATGCTTTACACTTTGAAAGAACAGCAAGGTAGCTCGGACACCTTTGAGCCTCCCTCAACGTACAAACGCATACACACACACACAGACAAACACACACACAGGCTATGCCTGGTCACAGGTCAGGAGCGCTTGTAGTTCTCTGAGGTGAAGGAAAGCACAGCCGCTTGAACTTGTAATATGCTCCTCTCTCCCCTGGTGCCACTTGTTGGGGGTTTTAGTGCAGGGGGAAATTACACTAGCTCCCCGTGTGTCAGACTCATGCTGAAAATCACACCCACAAACACAGACACACATGACCAAACAGCTAAGCCTCAGCGTAGCAGAGACAATAGCTGTATGACAGTTGAAGCGGTGGTGAATGTGTAGGTGTTACCTTTACTACAGAGCATCACTAATAAAAATAAAAAAAATGTAAAAAACAGTGGTAGAGATTTGTAAGTCTGAGCAGTCCAAATGTTAGATGCTAATCACCTAACATTCCCACTGGACAGTGAACAGCACACAAACAATGCCATACAATTAATCTGGTAAATCTGTACTGTAGGCCTAATCACATGCAAGTATGTAGGCATAATCGTGCGTCACAATGATGTTGGCTCTTTCCTAACCAAAATAACCTCAACATATAACGTAGACCACGAGTCAGATGTGAGCTGAGAGATAATCGTTGATATGGGGCAAGAGAGAATGAAACTAATAAAAAGGCAGTGCATCAAAGTATCGCAGCTGAGCATTAGTCACGTGAGGGCAACTACGCCACAACTCTGGTGTTCTCTAAATGAATCCCCCTCGTCCCGCGCTTGATTTATGGACCTGTAAAAACACACGTTGTTTTTAATCTACTGCTGCCTGAATCTGCCTCTCTAATGAAATGTGGATCTGTGTGTGGATCTGTGTGTGCGTGTGTGTGTGTGTATGTGTTGAAGGGCATGCATGTGTGGGTGGGTGTGTGTTTGATAATGATGTATGGGCTAAGGTCTAATTCTTTGAGTATGAATTTTCTCTCTGATAAATATGCATCCACTTACACAGACTGATTAAGCTGTAAACCAGTGTTAACTCCGTGTCAAAGCACATACAAACACGCAGACACTCATACTTACATGTGCACATGCACACAAGCACACAAACAACTTCCCAGAAAATAATGATAGCTGTGCCTGGGGCAGGATTATTCGGATGCCTGAAGCAGTTCACTGGTATCATGCCATGAGACCAGACTGCAGAATATACCCTATAAACGCAAGTCAAAGGCTTGGAGACACAGCCATATCAGCAGAAAACACTTTGCACAGTCAAAAAAGATGACATGCAGAGTTCAGCATCAAAATCCAACTGCATATATTGGAGAAATTAAATAACAGAGTTCCAGGTATGTATTGCTTTTTAAAGGCACATCTTTAAAAGCGCCTAGTCTTATCCAGCTGTAATAACATCATCTTTTTATTTTGGAGAGCTTTGTGGATGGTGGAGATGGATGACCAGTCTGACTTTGAAATTTGTGACTTACGGTGTCAGAACAGTCGGATACCCCAGCTGTTGACTTGTTATGACATGCTTGTCTGTTCATTAGTGGACAAATCCCAATGTCCTTCTTAACCGACACACGCTACTAACATTTACAATCTCCTTCTTCTCCGTTTTCACCCCTCCTCTGTCTCATATGTGAAATGCAACCAGACGTTGTAGGGCACTGAATACACTCATTAGGTTCCCATCTCATGATGACAAGAGACAACATCCGACAATTTCAATCTCACAGTGACATCAAACACAGAATTACATGTAATTAGCCTACTGCATCGCCTATGAACTTTATTCGGGATCTGAAAGCCTATGCTAATTCTAAACTGTGCTAAAGATGCTAAAAAAAGCTCGGGGTCATGGCAGATAAATGTTATAGGCCATTGCCAGATGGCTCCTGCATTCGACATTACTATGCTTGCTTGTTTGGCAGACATCAACTAAACCTCGGTCTATTTGGCTGCAGTCTATTACAATTGGCTCATCTCTTGATTTAAAACATTAGAGTGTGTGCTGGACGTGTCTCTCTGTGGTCAGCACTTCTCAGACTTCAATAATAACATTCTCTGCTGCCAGACAGAAAAAGAGAGAGAGAGAAAGAGGGAAAGAGATCCAGGCAACCTCTCACCTCTCTCATCATAAGAAGCCCTCATCCCAGGGCAATGGGTCCTCCTTCAGAGGGAAAAGTGAAAGAGAGAAGGATGAAAATCTGTCAGGTTCAAACAACAAAGAGGTGCTGCCTTACACATCCTTCCTGAACCCGTCCCCTTCAGTGGCAGTGACATCATTTAAATCATTTAAATCCTCCCCAACATGACCTATGGCAAGTGACCCATCATTCTAACGCTCACACCTCCTTGTGAGACGCCTGCTGAAGTGCTTATTTAGCAGAAAATATCAACCGGCTAACTACGTGATTTATTCAAAATTATTCCTCCATGGTGCTCCCTCACACAAAGCATTTGCCCATAGTTCACTGTGGTCCAGGCAATTAGGAGCAGGCCACACCTCTTCAGGAGACAGAGCACCTGGCTACGGCAGACAGACATAAGGAGGAACAGAGCTGAGCGGCACACAGCTTTTCACGGTGGGCTGGAATAACTAAGCAGAGCGCTGAGGGAGGGAGAGGGAGAGAGTGAGGAATGCAAGCCAGGCACTTTAGGATTCATTTAGGTTCCCCATCTCCCTGGTCACTTTATTAGCAGTCTGGGAAGAGTGATGCATGTCCCAAAGCTATGCAAAATGCATAATCAAGCATTTAAATACACACCATGCGCATGTGTGTGTGCACTGTTCATGTGAGGGCGCATACATACTGAACCCGAGGAGCGTATTGCAAAGATGCACAATCACACACGCTGTACTACTGTAAAACTTCAAGATATCCAACTCTTAAGGTTTGTGTACTAATAGTCTCTACTACACAAAGCCTCCTTTAGTATTCCCACAAGCTAAACTAGAACTGTAACCTGTGTAATGTAAAGAAATCCTCAGTGGTATATTACAGTAACTCTTATTGCTGTTCCTTAGCCCTGTGTGGTCACTTGCTGGGGAATAAATTTGAGTAAAAAAAAAAAAAAAGGGTGGGGGGGGGTGTCTCCTCATCAAATTTACATATCATGGGTGCACCTTCATTCAATCCATCCTTTCTGCTCTTAAGCTAGAGTAGAAAGTAGTTAAAGGCATGGGACTGGGGATCCTAATTCCCAGGCAGAGCTCAAGTAGAAAACAAGCAAATAAGCAAATAAAGAGAGATGAGAAGTTCTCCCTGGAGAGGCAGATTCATGCTGCTAATATGCAAAGAAACAGAACGATTTGTACAATCCTGGAAATAAAAGAGAACCACCTCTACCTCGGTGATTTAGTGGATGCACCTGAGGAGAGGATTGGGTGAGCTCAGGGAGGTGCAGGTGTAATGTTGCTGTGGTCTGGAGACAATCTAAGGGGCTATTTAAGTACAAGTCTTGACATCACCAGCAACAATCTCCGTTGGATTTATCTGAGCTCCTACAGTGATATGTAAGCAAAACCCCACACTGAAGAAATTGCCTCATTTTTACATGAGAAAGAAAATGAGTTCAAGTATCTCCCAGTGTTACACACAAATATTGAAAGAATGGGGGAGGAGATGACAGACAGATTGGTGCAGCATCTCCAGGGATGCAGATGCTGTGGATTGTGGTGAAAAGTTCATTTCGTGGTCCATCTACATTTCTACCATCACCAATAGCCATGAGCTGTGGGTACTGACTGATAGAATAAGTGGTGGATATGAGCTTCCTCCAAAGGGTGTCTGAGCTCACCCTGAGAGATAGGGTGAGGATCTCAGCCTTTCAGGAGAAGCTCAGAGTAAAGCCTCATACATCAAAGGGAGCCAGCTGAGGGGGCTCCAGCATCTGTCAGAAGGGCTTCCAAGGTGAGGTCTTTTGGGCATATAAAAGCAGGAGGAGAGCCAGGACAGACAGGACAAGCTGGAGGAATTAGGTCTCCCAGCTGCTGGTACTGGTTGGGAAGGTCATGATTGTCTATTTCTGTTTTTGATTTTTTTAATAAACATATTTTGCAACTACTTCTTTTCCTAAAATATTTTACATTAATTTTTTTTAAATCAACATGTGGTCATATTGCTTTACAACCTATAAGCTGACCTTTGAATAACAAAAAAGCAGAATGACATGTTGTTAACAACCATAGTTATAAATGTGTATTTCTTATTAGTTTTAATATTATTTAATTTTTGTTTTTAATTCAGTTTAGTTTCAGTTAGTTTCCAGATTGGGCTTGCTTATTTCAGTTTAGCTTTCATCATTTGAAAATGTTTAGATTTTGTTTAATTTTAATTAGTTTTCAGTGTGAGTTTTAGTCTTGTTTTAAGTATTATTGAATTTAAGGCAAAAAAGAATGCAATTTTTAGGAAAATCTGCATAGATATGACAAAATACAGTCTTGTAGACATCCAATGCCTGTCCATAAAAGCCTCATCATGTGATCACAAATTTTGCCAAATTAACAAATACTAAAACTAAGGACATTTCCTCTGTAATTTTATTTTATTTTCATTAGTTTTCCAAATTCATAAAAATCGTTTCAGTTAGTTTGCATCTTTTTTTTAACGTTCGAGTTTTTATTCTAGTTAACTAACATGTTTGTTTTTCATATGTAGTTTAAGTTTAATTTTAGTTAACTATAATAATAACCTTTCTAACAACCTAACCAGTAAAACGTGTGTCGTGCAGTGAGATTTCATGCTCTTTACAAACTGAATAAACTTCCAAATGTGAAGACGACTACAGGTGCACAAAACTCCTTCGGTAAAAAAAAAAAAAAAAAAAAAAAACTAAAATAAAGTCCACTTGGCAAAATTAGGTAAAACTAGCATAGTGTGCACATCTATACGTGTCGGAGGCAAGTAGCTCCCCAGTAAAAAAAAAAGAAAATATATATGAGCAGTATTTTTTGCTTGAGATGTTCATCTTTAATCGGTATCCTCCCAGAAGAGGTTGATGTGGGGATACCAGTGTACCTGTGTGAACTCGCATCTGCAAGATAGAGGATTTGAAAATGATTAATTATGATATACTGGTTACTCTGGGAGCAGAAGAGAGTGCTACAGCCCTGCTCACTGACCTGGGAAATGGGGTGCAATTTCCTTAATCATTTAGGAGGATAAAAGAGGAGGAAAACCTGGTAGGGTCTGAAAGGTGAGTGAGAAGGGACTTTTGAGGCCCTTCTAAAAGAAGAGAAAAGAAAGGCATGATGAAGTGAGGGGAGAAGTGAGGAACACTGACTAAAAGAGCAGCATCCTGAGGCGCTGGAGGGTCTGCGACGGACCAGGTCAGCATTTTACAAGTGTCAGTTCATGTTGGCCCAAACGAGAGAAGCCGGGCTATAGCGTGGCATGTCATGGTGGCCAGAGGGGCGCAGGGCCTGTCAGACTGACACAGGAGGTTATGCACTGGGCAAATGGACACATGCAGGCACACACACACAAAAATTTCCAAACCAGTGTGATTCAGGTTAAAGGTAGAGTGGGGGTGACGGCAAAGGGTTTGAAAAGCATGCATGTATCCCAACACACACAGTCATGCGGGGAAGATTTCTAGAAGAAATGTGGGACTCGTGTAGAACTTTGCCACCTCACACTGCCGTATGTAGGCCATGACGCATAAACATGTGGCATTATCTTATAAATCATAAGCCACCGGCAGGGAGAAGTCAGTGCGCCTCGGTAAGATGGTGCATCGGGAAGTCATGGGAACACGGCATTATGTACTGACATCAAGGTTGGACTGCCTTCTTCCTGCCTGTCTTTTAAAACATTTTCCATTCCTGCTTTGTTAAAAAAATAAAAATAAAAAAAAAAGTTACTCCACCTGAAATAGCAGGTGCTTGGAAAGGAACATTGTGTGCCATTGATTCGGATCTTAATTTATCCTACAGCAGCCAGCAAAAAAAAAAAGGCATATAAACATATATATCTATAGATCTAAAGAACTGATAACAATGGCAAAGATAGCACTTCATGGTAGTGGGTAGAGGGGTATGAGTGCATTCGCTGCCTGATTTTCATATTCAGTGAAGGACTGTCTGTGTTTTAGGCTGTCTGCCTGTCTGTATAAATGGCCGCTGCTTATCAGCTCTCTGCCTGTCTTGCTCTTCCTCTCTGGCCTGTGTTAATGTTGCTGTTTGACATTGCAAGCAGCAGGCTTTTTTTTTTCTCCCAGCAGCCTCAGTGGACACTAGGCTTTAGCCTAATTGGTTCCAGAGCAGACCCTGACAGAACCTCTCCTCAGCGGCACACAGCCATATTAACACCCCACCACCCCAACCCCTCCCATCCTGACACACGCACACACAACAAAAACAAGCACAGCAATCAGTGACTAACTCGCTAATTAACGCCCTTACAAAGCATCTCATTAGCATGTGTTGTAGAAAGGGGCAATGGGGGAAATGAGCATTTTAGATTAAAAAAAATAAAGGAAAGAAATTACAAAAAAAGACCCAGCCGCACGTGTGCATGTGTATGTTATATTCTACTCAGGGGCCGAGGGCCTTGGTTGGCCCACCAAGCAGTGGTCTACATCTCAGGGGAGTCCATTACGGCTCTCTGAGGGAGACGCTGGAATCAAAGATAAGCATAAATTTAAAGGCAATCAGGAAAAATACATCTCTGGTATGCAGACAACACTTTGGTTGTTAACCAGCAACTTAACCTGCTTTACACTGTGAGGGGAATAGGAGATTGGTAGGTAAAAGGCTATTGAAAAGAATGCACATAGTTAAAGTGTCAGGCAAAGGCCAAGAGCAGCAGCGCTTAAAAATCTGAACGAGGCTCCCTGGAGAAACTTAGATGACAATACTAGGAAATTAATGCGGATGTGCCAAAAACTGGAGTTCCACCAATGGCCTCTTGGGGCTGAATCCCAAAAGTCAATTCCCAGTGATTAAAAATCTAATTGTACACCTGAAAGAAACATGTTTAAACCCTGGCACAAAAAAAAAATATGTTTCAGTGTTTGGAGCCATTTTCCTCCGTAGTGATAACATTATAGATTTGGGGGGGGGGGGTTGTTTTTTTCAGTGTATGATTTTATATTCTATTCCAGGCATTATTAGGAGACAGTCTGCTTGGAAAGACAGGTGTGGACAGTTTTCTCAGCCTTCAGTTATAGTAAAAGACACTCTAAGTAGGTGGATGTTTAGTCTATTCTGTAAATATATTATTTTTAAACTTGTTTTTAGGCAGATTTACCATCCTATTTAATATTACTGTCAATTACATATGCATCATGCTCACTATAGCAACAATGTCAAATCCAATTTTAAAAACAGCAACAACAACAACAACAAGATCCCAAACTCAAAGCTCCAAAACAATAGTTTGCTAACTAGTGGGTGGCATCATGGTGTCTACATGCATTGGTCTGCATGACTCAAAAGATTTTGGCACCACAAATATAACTCGCTTGTTGATGCATATCCTTATTATCACGCTTAACTCTTGTGCATTTTCTCCTTCTGCCTTCCCATGTCCTTCTGTTCTACCTCCAGCTCCCATCTGCTGCTTATTCCCTTGGTTTTACTGTGGCTTCATCACAGTAAAGACAGCCCCCTTTGAACCCTATAAAGGCAACCAGCATCAGGCTTATTGTAAAACACAATCATAAGGTAAATGTTTATCCCCTCTCTGCCACTCTAAACTCCCCTAATGAGCCTGCTGGAGGGGTTTCACCTCACAGCTCAAATAGAGGCAGAGAAAACAACACATTCAACTCGGATTAGGACTGCATAGGAGACGCCGCTAAAGTCTAATCGGGAAAACAGTAACGAGCAATAACAAAGTAAAAAAAAAAAAAGAAGAAAAGAAAAAAGAAAAAAAGAAAAAAAGAAAACAAAAAAAAAAAAAGAAAGAAAA